>JAODJW010000036.1:10072214-10096940 GCA_026777045.1 Hyperopisus bebe | reverse complement strand
GGGGGGGGGGGGGGGGGGGGGGGGGAGGAGACGGCCCTCAGCGTCTCTGAGTCACAGTTAAGGAAGTCAGCGTTCATATATGTGATTACAACTCACAGGGGCGTAGCTAAAAATTCTGGGACCCCTGACAAAATGTCACCTTGGGCTTCCCCCATTATATAATTCTATAATTTTACGCATTCAAGGGCCTTTGTGAAGTGCTAGACCCTCTGAATCGCCCAGGGTATCCATGCCCCTACTGCACCCCTCATGCTACCCTTATTACTGTTATCAGACTATTTATTCTATTGAAAACAGACATTTTGGTGAAAGCTATCCTCAATGTTACACATTGCTCAAGAAAAAAAACTGGTGAAATAATATGCCGAATGGACCTTCTCTCCCAGCAGAGTACAGTGCTATGTAAAAATGGAAGGCAATTCTTCATTGTCTGGTCCCCGAACTAACAGATAGTACCCATTCACTTGTTTGTATGTGTCTGTCTGTTATTTCACAGTTATTGTACATTGATGTTTTCTTTTGATGTAGAATGCTGTCACATGTGGAATTCCCTTACTCTAATCTGATTGTGACCCAGGAATCCCCACTGTTAATGGATGTTTCCAACTCAATGGATGTTTCCAACTGTTAGCGCAGTGAGAATCTTTGGGTGTGTCTGAAATCACATACTTACACAGTACATATTGAATTTGATTAGAAGCCTACTCCTCAACTGTAGTGTGCACTGTATGTATGCATAAGAACAGTATGCATGCGCTCCGACACACTGCAGTTATCATCTTGTGTATTACCTGACCTGGATGTTTACCAGTGAGGTAGCTGTATCCCCATGAAAGTTAAAAACTCTCAACAAAAAATACATGTTTGAATCAGCTTATATAACTGGGTGCCTTTCTGCTTAAATTTGTACAGAGGCTGCACTTCCTCCACCACCTTGACACAAATTTCTTTGGCAGTGACATCCATCATCTCTGGTTGTGTCTCCAGTGGCCTTGCGTAGCATCCATCAGTTGCACCTTCCGAATTTTGCAGACTTATATGTCATTTGGGTACCGTTTGCATGCTGTCTCATCCATACTGCTCACTTTGCATGCTATATTTAAACAAGTAAACAAGTATGTGATTTTGAATACACCCCCTTGTGTTGCACAAGCGGAAACCACTCATTTGCTCATTTTTATGCCACTGCCATTACTATGGACTGTGATGGAGACCAAGCACATTCACAGATGAAAAATGAACCTCACAGACTGTATATAGTTCACAGGATATTTAAAACAGTAATAATATTAAGTATCATATTGTTTGAATGTCTTATTATTTAAAGATAAATTTATATTCTTTTCTTAAAACTGAACAAAATTCCTTAATAATACTTCTTCTAACTTAAAATAACACATTTATGTATTTACATAGCAATCACTTATGGAATATTTAATACCGAAGCATATTGTATGTTTCTCCTCTTCATATAGCTCAAAAACCAAAATGACGAACCGTTCACTAATGGTGGCTTTTGTCTGCGTTTTGTATAGTTGGGTGTGTGCATGTGTGTGCGTGTGTCTGTAATGTGTAAGTTTATATGTACGGATAGTGCAGGTGAAGTCACTATGAACAGCACACACCTCAGGAATTTCTGTGTCCATTCTCTCATGTCGTCTTGCAGGTCCTGTGACGGATACGTTTGTGAATGTCGAGACGTGGTTTTTGCAGGACCGCCCAGAGTATTGTCTTATTTGCAAAGAAAAAGTCACACAGTGTCTCTGTGACACGATATTTGCAAAATATTCCCAGAGAAATTTGTTAGCTTTCAGTTAACTGTTCTTCGGACATACCACGTCTAAGAAAACAGCGTCTATTAACAGTATACAATGTGTGACATTGCCAGAGGATGGCCTGATGTATGTATTAAAAAGGAAATATTTAATCATTTATGAAATATAATCATTTTCCCTTTTTGTATGTCTCATATCTGAAATACTTTGTGCTGCTCAAGGCAAGGCCATTGATGAGGGAGAGAGAACACATACTCTTCCCTTACCAGGATGTTTGTCCATTACAATGTAGTTTACACACACTGATACCGCCCATATCTAAATAAGGAAAGACGTTCCAACTCCCGAGACAATTGCTTCAGGTAGGAAAATAAACCAGCAGTCAATATGGAGTTAATCTGCGGTGCAATTTTGCAACTGTTACTTAAATGGCCCCCCTACTTGAGGTGCTTTCACAATCTGCAGTGTTCCGCAGTCTGGTTTGGAAATTCTTCCTCACTGCCGTCTGCCTGGGGGGATTCTTGTGGGTGAGCTGAGAGGTTAAGAGGCTGAGATGAGAGGTGGGGAGGGACGAAATGCCTCACCACCCCTTCACCTCATCCCCGGACCACCCAGCTCCATCCTGAGGAGCCCCTTCCGGAGGTCGACGGCCAAGCCTACTGCTTTCGGGGAGACTCTGGCCACGACTCGATCCACTACAGCTGTTATGGGCCAGAGGCCCCGAGCCGTTCTGCGTGTGGGCACGCGTGTGGGCCTATGTTTTTCCCGTGAAGTGCACTGCAGGGCCGAGAGGAACAAATAAGTTGGCGAAATGCATTCCGCATGAGTCACGCACCAGCCGGAAAATGACCTTTGCCTCTCTGTCTTTCGGCCACTGTACAGATGCAGGATTATGACACCATGTTGCACTGTTACGCTCAGCTGGGCGGATTGGGAGTTTAGATAGCATAGCCATCTTGCCAGGTAAATAGAGTAAAGTGTGTCTTCGATACAAGTGACCTTGATCTTGGAACAAAGGCAAGAATAACCAAGTACTCTGCCCTATGCAGGCACGGTACCGTTAACTGCATAGGTGATCAAAATTGAGTTTTGACCAAAATCGGGTCTCTTAGGCTCGGTTTCATCTCGACAAAATGTCATAGTTCAACTATAGTTGGTTTTGAATAAAACACTTTCACTGACTCACACACTGCACATATGGATGAAAAGTCAAAAAAGCCATTTTTCTACTTTTTTTAGTGTCAGTTACTGTGTTTTGCCTTTGTAGGACAATTACTGTTGAATCACCGTTTCATGCATATTGAGGTGGTACTCAACAATTTCCATGCAGATGTAGGTTACATTTGGACAGAGGGGGTTTCAGGTTACACAGTATAACATGCTTAAGACAGTAAATAATGGGTCTTTCTGTGGACCAGTGATATTATGTAAGCCTGGTAAATCCCAGGGTGCGTAGACGAAATGATCTGACCCTCATCATGCCAAAATGTATGAGTGCAAATTTTCATAACTCAGTCCACAAGATGTTTGGGAAAATTGCTGTGGACTTTGTGAGTTTAGGAAATTTGATGAAAATTCTTCATTGGACTATATGAGCGAGTTTCAGTTCTCGTTATTGTGACATATGATGAGGAAGTCTGAGGTTAGGTCACTGGCGGTCCCATCTCGAAAACAACAAAAAATGGACGGAGTGAGTTTTGGAAACATGCTCTTCAGTTATTATCTCAATCAGTTGTGGAACTCAATAACTTCAATTAGCTGTCTGACAGGTCGAAAACAGGACAAACCCCACCTATCCACATCCTCCCTCATCGGTCATTGTGCCCTTTCTGCCATTTTTCAAAATCGTCAGTAGGAAAAAAAGTGAAGGGAAAAAGAAAGGCAAAGGAAAAAAAGAAAAAAATGTCATGTCAGTTCAATCCCAAGGGAGCTCTTGAAAAAGCACGTCGTCTCCTTTGACTGGAACTTGGGTCAAAACCTTAGATATAATCGCCCTTATCTCAGGAGACAGTGCATAATTGTTGACTAATGATGATGCTATTAAGATAATTGAACTAGCTGGACTTTTAGCATATACATTCATGCAATGTGTTTGGAAATGCAGCAGCCTTACAGAGGAACTTTATCAAAATGATTATGCCATTAAACAACTGAGCTAAGATGTGTACACATTGAGAAGATTGATAGTGCAGAATATCAAGAACTTCTGGGGAAAAGGCATGTACCGTCCCACAAACAGAGACTCAGTAAAAATTGAGGTGTAACTATTCTAAAAGCAGATTGTATATCTGATCCCGTCATAAATCAACAAGTCATAAATGTAGAGCTTACACTGATGATTGTGACAGCAAGTTTGTTTAACAAACACGAGCCAATTCCAGCAAAGATAGTCACGCGGAAAATGCAGACCTTTGTACTGTAAATGTGGCAATTGACAACGATCGTTGAAAATAGTTTCTCTGGATGGGAGAATTATGGCAGAGATTGTGTTTGGGTTTTAGATAGCTGTTGCTTGCTGTCCCTTTTGCTTCCTGGGCGTGCCTTGGGTAATGTGTGGAAGAGAGAGACTGGATAAAGACTTAACGCTCCCGGCACAAACCTCCCGCGTCTAGCCGACAGTCTGCATAGTCCCAAGATGAAAAATTATGTTTTTTCAGGTGTATCCCGTGACGTGGGCTTCATCGTTGCCTGGCTGGTAATCGCATTCTCTTTTTTTTTCTTCCCCGGGATACTTATTTCCCCATTTTTCATCCGATTTACAAAATCACTTGCTGATTTGGACAATTAAGAGATTTCAGTGAGGCATCCTTCAGTGTGCACCAATGAGGTATGGGATAGATTGAGATGACAGGGAGGTGGGCAGTGTGAAAATATTCCCGCCCTGATGTGCAGACCCCAATGCAGCCCCGTGGTATGATTATTTTTGATGAGGTTGTCACCAGTTACACCTTAAAAATCCAGATGTTCTTCCTCTCCTATATCAGGTAGTTGTGTCATATCTGCTGGACCACTGGACCTGGTAGGAAGTAGCAGGAGGCATATGTGGAAATCCAGTGCCCCCTGGACAAAATGTCACCTTGGGGCCTGCCGCCCAAGTTCTGTGACGTTCTGGCCCCCCTGAATCTGCCAGGGTACCCATGCTGCTCCGTTACCCCTGGAAAGTAGCAAACAAACATGTGACAAAACAAAACTAAACTGAGAAGGCGTGGGAGTCTTGAAGTCGCATGGAGCTGATTGACTGTCTGCTCTTCCAGATGTCCAGATGGCTTAGGAGCCAGAGAGCAACAGCAGAAGGCACCGGCCACCAGGATGGAATGGATGTGGCCATGTTTTATGAGCCTTCTGTTAAACGTGGGGTGGGGACGGGGAGCGAGTCCCAATTCCAAGAAAGTACTTAACTTCAGTAAACAAACCAAAGGTAGAATAAACCCAACGTCATGCTGGTGTCAAGTATCTTTATAATCTTTTGTTTGTGTCAGGCATGTGCCTTGATAATCACCTAAGCATTCTAGCAAAGTTCATTTTACTTATCATTGTTGAAGCACAAGTGGTTATAGACTACATCATAACTTAGTTACCAATCACAATGAGGTCCAGGGACTCTGAGTATAAAAGAGCTTGTAGTTCAAATTCTCATTCACCATTTTTTTAATGTTTTGTGCAAGGGTGTATATTTGGGAGGTAAGGAGACATCCATATCGATACTGTGGTAGCACTGTTTGTCTTTCGGGGGGCAGGTGGAGGGAGTTTCGGGGCTGATTTGGTCCCTACCAATGTTGAAACCAAACCTCTTCCCTTGGTTTTGGGTAAATATAGGAAAGGGTTAAATCATAAGATTTGCTTTTGTTTTTCTTGTAGGTGCAGGTAATTACTCTCGTGCATAAATATGCGAATGAAGGGGCAGTCACAATATTTCAGAGTGTCTACTCTATTACGCGGACCACCCTCCCTTTCTGTGTACGTGTCAAAGATAGAAAGTTTTCTGTCAAACTCAGACTGAATTATGCTTTAAAAATATACCGGCGTTTTTCTAGCCCCAAAAGTAGGAAACTCGACCCCCCCTTGTTCTTCTAATGTGATTGTCTCAGAAAGGATACAAGAGAAATATGCAAGACCACAATAAATAAAATTACTTCATGAAAAAATGAGTTCATTGATCGTGATGAATGGTCACCAGGGGAGACATTAAAAAAATGCTCCACCGCTCCTGTTTTTTGTCTCTCTCGCTTTTCTTCACCCTGTTCCTCCTGCAGAAAGAAATCATTACATTTGCACATGTGTCCGTCCTCGAAAACACGGCCGATAACAGGACCGTGAGTAACGGCTGGCCATCGCTGTGCAGACCACACCGTGCTCAAGAGAAACATTAAAACATGTTTCATCCCCTCCAACACAGGAAAAAAGGGGTAAAAAAAACCCTGTCGTTGAAATTAGATTACCGTTTAAAACATATGTGAATTTATCCAGCCCGAGTGGCAACTTCTCAGCAGATTCTTGACCTATCTCCAATTCCTCCGAGCCCTGGTTCTTTGGTTCCTCTCTCTCCTCGCCTCTCCGAATCACAGAACCAGAAGAGAGACTGTGTAAAATATACTGCGACGTCTGGGTGTTCCAATGTCAACACTAGCTTCTACTAAAGTAAAGATGTTACGGAGTGCGAAGGTACGTTAAAGTGCTTTACGGTGGTTGAAGCCCTTTTGCTGGGTTAAGGAGGTGTGAAAATGATGCTCGTTCCTTCAGAGGAGCCCAGTGGAACTGATTTGTGGTAAGCCACATACATAATTACACCCAAACCAGCGGATCCCGCGAGCTCTGGCTCGACATGGAAACCAGGTGGAAACGGCGTGAAGACAAAATGGTGACGAGGCTGATAAATTCATCTCCTGAGGTGGGCTGCTTAACTTAATCACTAATGCAGAAGCTGAAGTGTTGAGCTGGGGGAATTTTGCTGAGGGTGAGGTAGAGGGAACAAACCCAAGGCTTTAGCTGGATGACCGAAAACTTGGGATGCAACTGCAGGCATATCTCCATATCTTGTGAGTGAGGATCTGCTACACAGAACCTGAAAATTAGTATAGGAAGTGCAAATACAACCTTTCATCCAATCAAGTCTGAGATCACATCACAGGAAGCACCAGGCATATGAGGCAGATCATGGGTGGAACGCGATGTATGCCAAGTGCTGTTAGACCATGGGGAAAGCCAGGGGAACATATGGAGAACATGCAAAAAGCACATTGGCTAAACACTCAAAAGTGAGGTAAAAGTGCCCCCTATCACCACCGAAATAAAAGTTTATGCACCAAGTTTAAAGGAAAATTATTTTAAAGCCAAATTGCCAAAACATGCAGATGCACGAATAATTATTCCTATAGGGGTGATTGTGCCCTGCCATGGGTTGGCATCCCCTTCTGGGTTATTCCCTACCTTCTGCCCAATATTTTTAGGATATGGTCCTCACATCTACAACCTTGTAAAAGACAAGAGTTATAGAAAATGAATGAATGAATGAATGAATGAATGTTTCAATATGAGTGCATTGTAGATTCTTGGTATTCTTTCAACCAGCTTCCAGATGTAGCCACCTGGAATGCTTCTCCGACAGTGCGGAAGGAGTCTCCACAAGTTCTGGGGACAAGTTGGCTGCATTGCTATTAGCATTTTGATCCAACTCATCCCAAACCAGTTCCATAGGGTTTACGTGTGGGGATTGTGGAGGCCACGTCATCTGTGACAGCGCTCCATCTCTTTCTTAGTTCACAAGATAATACTTGCCACATAACCTCAAGGTGTGTTTAGGGTTGTTTTCTTGTTGAAAAATAAATGTTTTTCAATACTGTATGCCAGTACATAGGCAAGCCCTTGAAAAAGAAGATTGTAATTTGCCATTATTGATTTATTTCTGGAACAGTGGCTCAGTGGATAATGCCACAGACTTACTTCCTTGGGGCTGTATGCTTAATTCCTGGCTCTGCCTCCATGTTCATGATGGTTACATATTCTCCACATTCACACAAGTTTCCTCCAACTAGTCAAGCCTTATCCCGGAGTTCAAAGACCTCTGGTTTAGGTGAACTGCTGCTTCTACATTGACTGGCATCCCATTCAGGGAGTCCCCCTACCCTCTGCTTCTGGGATAGGCTCCATGCTGGCTAGATAAGTGGCCATTGAACATGGATGCACAAGACTAGATTGCCTACTGTGTGAAACTGCAGCACAGGTGTGCCCTATGAAACCTAGAACTTGGGTTGCAGTTGTAGACAAAATTATACATCTCCCTGAGGCTCAACAAGACGTAAAAGCACAATGTGCTGAAGAAATGTACACCCTAATCCTTCCTCACAGCATAGATCTATCCATCTTCCATCTAGGACAGACTTGCATGTCTTTCAGTAGGAAGTTGGAAAATATCTGAGGTAATGAAAATCACACTGGAGGCACCAACATTTCTAGATATTTTTTTTTTGCCCAAGGAAATAACTATGTACCCATGCGGAGAGAATCAAGTCTGAATTAATGTTCTAGACACATACACGATTCATCTTTACTGTACTTACCAGTGTAATTGAGATTAAGAGGACACACTCTGCAAATTTTGGGATCTGTGTTTTGCTGCATTTTTTTAGTATTAGAGAATGATGGCCCTAGTAATCCCATCCAGGGTTTCCACCTGCCCTGAGTATCCTGGGATGGACTCCAGGCTTCTCCTGACCCTGTACTGGCTAAGTGCTTATGAAAGACAGATGGATGGATCATCTTCGTAAAAAAATGCTGTGGAGATAGCGTGTGCTGGACTTCCATCAATGAACGTGTTGGATGGAGGCATCTGGCAAAGAAACTTGAGATAAAATAATCAAGAAAAAAAAGTGAATAGAACAGTCACCCAAGATAAATGAAGTGGATTTGTTTCACTATCCTTACCCAGATAAATGCAAACAAAAGATTGTTTTCTAAAGCCATTTTGATGAAAGATTACTTGGATTATCTCAAATCTTCCAGCGATGTTCTAGGCACACAAGAATGTCCTGACAATGTTAGGATAACATAATGAAAATTACTATGGTATTATACTGGGGATCCGACTGAAGCTTTTCCCAGTGTTTTCTGGGAACTTTCTCTGTGAGCTGGGCAGCCGTATAGGTGCCTGTTCCAGCTGTGAAACCGGATAACAACTGGATCCAGTGAATATCACCCAATGAGCCACCGGAATATGGTCTGGAAGCAGTGCAGGGTGGGGGCCGGTGGGGTTCAGCTACATATGGGCCTCACCGCTCTCAGGCATGGTCTAGACGCCAGCACGGTAGCCGGCCTCCCGAAGACCCAGAGGTTCTCCGGGAAGTGAGCGAGCCGACAACAGGAAGCCCTTTAAATCACATCGCAGACGGATATAAATACTTGAAGGAGGTCGCCAAGAGGTGGGGCAGCCACAGGGCAGGGGCAGACCCACATAATGCTGCCGCTACCATTTGCGTCGGGCGAGAGGTGACAGGAAGTGGTCGATGGAGACGGAGGAAGCGAGAAAGACAGGGGTGACAGTGATGGAGAGAGTAAGGAGGAGAGAAACGGATTTGGGGGAGGTGGAGGCAGAACACAGGTGGGGAAATGCAGAAGGATACAAACCCGTCCTTTAATGACGTGGTCAAGAAATAAAATTGTTATCCCATACCACATCAATCCCAGAACACAGGTGTTCAATGACAGATCAAATCCTTCTCCTATTTTATACCTCCCCTGCTTCCATCTGTGTTTTTTTTTCCTAATAATGATATAAAAAACAATTTAATGTGAAAACCATGAGCACATATGGTAGAGATCAAACCTGGTTAAAGCTTCATCGGCTGTGGTGTCAGTCTTCTCCCATCTGGCTTTAAACCAGCCCGGCTCTCATGAGAGAGTGAATCGTCAGAATAGTCCTGGTTTGTTTTAACCCCTGATCACATCTTGTTTAACTTGGTGTAGCTCTCAAAGGCCTTGACTAGAAAAATAAAAAAAATGAAACATGGATTTATGTCATCTTTACTACTGTGCATGTGTATGTTATTTTTTTTTTGTGAATGTAATGGTTTCTGTGCCTGCATTAGTTTAAATCAAGTCAAGTCAAACTTTATTGTCATTTCAAAAGTGGCAGGCATCCATCCATCCATCCAATTCTATACACACTTGTCCTGTGCAAGATCATGGGTGCCTGGAGCCTATCCAAAAAGCTATTGGTGCATGGCAGGGAATTACCCAGGATCGGGCGCCAACCTATTGCAGTGCAATTATACAATGAAAATGAAGTAACGTTTCTCTGAGACTTTAAAAACGGCTTCGCACGTACGACACAAACGACAACAATGAATAAATAAATAAACATGCTGTAAAAGTAGCGCAACTTTCAACGATGGCTGTGAAGTGGGCTTGGCTGTGTGCAGTTCCATGCATGAATGTGTAGTTCCATGCAGGAACTACCACTGAAGGATTACTCACCTCTGCTTACCCAGATGCTCTAGCAACTCTGGGCCCATGTCTCCCGCCTACCACCTTAGCAACAACGTTGTACTGATTTAATGTCGTATTTGTCCCTACTAAAGCCTCTCTCTTCCCCGCACATGCGCTGAAAGTCCTCAGCATTTTTGGCCTACAGTGCCAAGTTCCATGGTCTGCTTAAGAGCTGTCTGCCCCCAGTTCCACCTCAAGAAAATAAATATCTGAAAATGTGAACAATAATTTTTTTGTTACTAAAAATACTAAAACATGGGAGAGCATATTCTCATATTCTTTCAATGCCTACATAGCCTCGACATCCCAAAACAACATTGGTCCGTGACATTTGCACGTTACTATGAAAGCCAACCCTCCCTTCCATGTGCAGCTCAGTGGGCTAGGCCTCTGTGGGTGTGATTCAGAGGTACCTAATTCAAATCCCATGCTTGACATCATCCTCAGAATAGCTGCGAAAGGCCTTTAAGGGATGTTGGAGAAATGGCTGACCCGTTGCTTAAACCGCAAGCCTTGCTGTCAACTATAGATATCTATATATGCATCATACAAAAATTAAAAGATATGCAAAAAGCATTCTAATATACTTGTGTAAATGGCAACTAGAGCATCATTACCAAGTAAATTCACATCATAAAGTCTTCCTCATAGATATTCTTTAATCTGTTATTCTTCAAATATTTCGTTAATGTGGGGCAGCCAGTTGACCTTGGGGCCCCAGAGGTTTTTTTTGTCCTTACTTGGGAATTTTTGGTTCCTCTCCTCTGTTGTCATCTGGCTTGCTTTATTTAATTTCGTCTTCCCTTTTCCCTGTTTTTGTATTATTCTGTCTTAAAGATGTTGTAATGTATCACAACGCTATATAACGAAAGGCGCTATATAAAAAGAATTTGAATTGAAATGTAGAAACATTAGAATTTGAATGTATAGCCACCCAACCACCTTCTAACCACATATCTATCACGGGGTTGTGGGGTTTTCATGTACTGATTAGTTTAAATATCCATTTTGAATCACCGACTGGTCGTGGATAACGTGTATGTCATAAGGATACAATTTGGATACCTGATAACAGAATAATAAAATGAAAAATGATGTTTTAGCATTTTTTAAGTTATGCATTACAGATGGCTGTTGAACTTTTTAAGGTCTTATAGTTGGAAGCAAAATAATATGCTAAGATATCAGTTTTAATGAACCGCTTATCCTGGATAGAAACAAAATGACTACAACACCGAGAGAAATCTTGCTTTTTTGTCACATTTCTAAAACATTTCATGCATGGACTCACTTGAGAAAATTCAATATAAGGGTCAGTCGAACCTAAAAAAATAGATCTCAGCTGGATCTCGAATGAGACTTATTCTATTTTCACTCCAAGTATCTCAGGACATCTTAGAAAGCTCAGCTGCTTCTCGTTCTTGGTGATTGTAAATCTCGGTCGAGCATGCGTTTGTGGGAGTAGGGAAGAGCTGCTTATACTTTAGTGCAGGAACAGCATTCAGTGACAGACAAGATCGTGCCACTGAAAATAATCAGGCATTCAAATGACCAAGATGGAAGGAATGACTTGCTGTCATTTGTAATACAGAAATTACAAAGAATTTGTTCATAAAAACACGTTATGTCTCATTCGGGGTGTCTTCCTATGCCTCCTCTGATAAACTCCAGGATCATCAAGACTCTGTACTGGATAAAGGATATTGGAGATAGATACAAACGTAATTCTTATGAGCTTCTATATAGTACCAGTCAAAAGTCAACACATCTGCTTTTAATGCGTTTGGCTCTATTCCAGCGTTAGGGCTAAATGTCTTGATGTAATGAAATAATACATATAAAATATGCAACGACCAAGAGAAGTGTTCATTTTAGACTCTTCAGAATTGCCCCCTGTTGCTTCGGAGACTACTTTGCAGACTCTTGGCAGCTTCTCTCAATCAGATTCCATATGTAGCCACTTGGAATGCTTCTCCAACAGTCCTGAAGGAGTTTCCACAAGTTCTGGGCACAAGTTGGCTACTGGGCTCTTGATCCAACTCATAGTGGGTGCCAGGTCATCTGTCACAGCACTCCATCTTTTTCCTTGTTCACAAGATAATACTTACTACACAACCTCAAGGTGTGTTTAGGGTTAATATCTTGTTGAAAATCAAGCCGTTTTCAGTAGGTGTGTCCAGATTTTCATTAATACTGTATTTGTCTCATTAGTACATGAAAACAGAGTTTCAACAGAGTTCCCTGTATGCTAATGCAAATGCTTAAATTGAACACCTTCAATACACTCCTGGGTACATAAATTACTACTTGTATATAGATACACAAGCATATTTGCTAAGCCAAGTAAATAATGGCATATTCTGATGTTTAATCATAAATCCTATTATGGGACATGTGTAAAGATGAAAACGACATGCCTTTATTCCAAGAAATGATTTGTGTGTTTGCCCAGAGTTTTTCCTCCAGTGCTTTTGTCTGACAGCTTATTTATTCCATTCTACACTCTACAGTGTTAATACAGGCAGTCGCTGGGTGAAGAATGTCCGACTTTACGGACAACTCATACTTACGGGCTGCCATAAAGCTTATTATGTTAAACATTTGGATTAAATATAATGGTCAATAACAATGAACACTCACACTTTTTTGCGATGCTCATGCAAATGGCTTCAGTGGTTCATCAAATCTGGGTTCAGTGTGGTACCATATAAAGTGACTTTTGCTATTTCTGTATAATTATTATCATTATTATGTACTGTATTATCATTTTTCCAACTAGTCTACAAATTCGACTTGAAGTCCTTGAAATTCCCTGAAATTGTATTACTAGCAGGTCTTTCTGTGAGTTTGAGTAGGATGCTGTACAACCAAACTATACCACTAGTGTGGATTCCAGCCTTCTGGGAAAATGCTTTGACAGCCTGATGGAAAATGAGAAATCAGACAAAACGATCCACTGTTGGAAGTTATCTTTATTTAGTCTTTTGTGGTATAGTTCAGGCAGCTGAGCTTTTCCTACAAGAATATATGAATTCACACTCTTCCCATTTCCCACAACTGTTTACAGAGACAAGTTCCAGACAGCCTGAACGGAAAAGTAATGACGGTTAAATTTGGAGAGGGTAAGAGCAGGAGGAAAGGTCCCTTTCCGCTCGTAGCATTTCCTTTTGTGTGTGAAACGAATCAGCGATTGAGTCTTGGATGTTGTTTATTTAAGATATGATTTCCTTACCTTGTGCAATTTCCTTCCAGTCCATGCCTCACATTACCTTAAAGCGAAAAAGTGAATTAACATCGAAGATCGGTACTCGATGTCCGTTCATCCATGGATCAGTGATCGAAGGGTTAGGGGACGTCCTTCAAGGCTGGCTGGGTGAGATTTGTATCAGGCCAGCTTGGTTTGTCAGGCCCAACACATGTTACTCAACAAGCATGAGGGATTGAGTTTAGTCAGGAGGCATGGGTATTGTTTAATGGATCTTGACGTCAAAGGTACAATGCAAGCTCCATCTGTTGTCTGAAATAGGTGCAGTGGGCTTGGAAACTCCACAACATTATATATCACCTCCCCACCACTGTCAGTTAGCATAAGAGTATCAGCTCCTCTCGTGCTAACTGACAGTGGTGGGAAGGTGATATATAATGTTGTTTTGGGTTATTATTTCAACTGAAGCAAAACAAAATAGCCAGAAGGTAGCCATGAAAAACAGGTGCAGGTTGGGTCTCATGGTTGGCTCAAATCAAACATTGGCTTCTACCGTCACATCCAGTGCCATGTCTGGTCATTGTGACACTTGGTGCAAGAGATTGACGATTGGACCAGCTACAAAGGAGATGCTCTTGCTTTGGATTTCATTCCTCCCCACCATTTCTGTTAAAACCATCTTTCATACTCAAATAAATTTCCTATTCCCTTCTCGCACTCCCGTGTCACGTGATTCTTTTGGTCTTCCCAGCCAAAGCAAGTTGTACAGAAGCCGACTGCCAGCTCGCTCTGTCGTTTGGTGGTCTTCATCACCTTCAAATATTATATTCAGAAACTTGTTACTAAACTTGTCATTTTTGTTTATTAATGTGAAAGGTCACATTGGGATAAGGCAAATTGCTACTGTGGATTTTCACACACATAAGCATAGTTTGTAAATTGCATGTTTATGTAATAATTGGCATGTAGAAGGTGGAAAGATGCATGATTTAGAGTGAGCAAGGGTTTTAAAAATCCAGAAACTTAAGACATCACTTTGGATGCTTTTCCCAACATGGATTTTGGTTCTTTCTTCTTTATATGCATTATTTTGCTTTTGGCTAACCTTAGTCACTGACTGACATTTTAAATCCTGTTTTCTTTCCAAGGCATATTTATGTTTTAGAAATGTCCACATTTTTTTCCTGCTGGAGCTCACATCTTGTACTGTGTTAGTACCAGGTGCCATGGTTGACAAATGCAGGCAAAATTTTAGTCTATAAAATGTGATTCTTACAATTTGACTTCATATATTACAGAAACAAACAACAAAAACATTTTACATAACAACATCACATGTTTTTATAGGTCAGCATTTTTTAACTCTTTGCTTTGACGATTCTTTCTAACTTGATTTCATTCATTTACTGTTTGTAGGAGAGAAATCAATAACTACATTAAAGTGTGGGCAATGGGTCTCCAAAGTCCCCACAGAGAAAAATGCAAAGATTCTTATTTGAAATTCCTGAATAATTTTCTCTTTTCACGGCACTATCCTATAAATTCAAAGAAACAATATACAAAAAAATGCTTTCACTTTTAATGTTTTGTTAGCTCTAATAGAATATTTTTCGGCGTGAATCAATATATAGAATTTCCATTCTGTACATTCACTTCAACCTGTACTGCCCAAAGCACCATCTAGACCAAGGGTTTCAATCCCCAGTCCTGGAGGGCCACAGCCTTGTGTAGCTTAGTTCTTTCCCTGTTCCACCACAAATGATTCAGCTCAACGGCTATGTGGTAATTAGCACAAGGAGTTGAATCAGGTGTGTTAAATGAGGGGAAACCCCAAAATGTGCAGGGCTCCGGCCCTCCAGGACTGGAGTCTGACACCTGTGATCTAGAGTCTCTGACTCGCAACTTGACTCAGACTCAAGTCACAAATTTGATGACTTGTGACTCGACTGAGCAAAACTGATTGAAAGACTTAGACTTGACCTGGACTTGAGGGCAAATGACTTGAGACATGGCTCGGACTTGCAATGTTTTTATACTCAAGACTTTACTCGGACTCGCCTACGAGTGACTTGTTCCCATTCCTGCCAAAGGCTCATGGGAAATTGAGTAGCATAAATCAGAAGAGGTTTGGAATGTGGTGATTATAAAGCAAGGATGATTCTTGTAGAATAGTGTCTGACAGATAAAAGAAATATGTTTTATTAGTGCTAGTACTTTGTGTATATATTTCATTTTCCATATAGTTCTGAAACAGAAATCCCTTCTTGTAACAGATTTTTTCCCCCAGAAAACTAAATATAATCCTCTTTTGGATATATGAAGCTATGAACAACATATACTTGTAATTACATAATTACATAGAATCTGCCTTTAAGGGGAATTTGCAGTATTTCAGAAATAACTACATGACAGACAATGTATGTAGGTACTTCAATTATGGTAGCATATAAAGCATGGATGAAGTGTCTCTGAATTAAATAAATGTAAATATAACATGAAAAGAAACCTTATCTTTAAGAATAAACGTTATAGTTTTGTAGGTAATTGGATCCAATGTTGACTGCTCTCAATGACACACCGTGTCATGTTTTTGAGTGGTATGAGTGTTTTAATGTTTAATATACATGGTATTTTTGGTTTCGTTTAATTTGTGTAGGCTAATTGTCAATGAAGATTGCAGTCCCAAAAGGAGACTAAAATTTCTAGACGAGCTAATTGTTCAAGGCATTATTTTGTTAGTTAACAGAAAATGTTTACAATTGTATTATTTCTGTATTGGCATTTGCTGTAAAAGCAACTAAATGGCGCAGATGGTAATGCGTTTAAATATATAATTCAGTGAGGGGACATTTTAAGGTTGAAATAAACTACTTTGTGCGTGAACAATTTGAAAAGCAACTAAATAAGGAACGGTATCTTGGGAGGAATGAAAACGTCAATCTGGCAGTCAGGTGTCGAGGGTTTGAAAACATTGCCCTCTGCTGGAAATTGTAGTTTTTGCATTTTTTTCATTTGTGTTTCGATTTTCCTAGTAAATTGACGAGCACATTCCTTTTGATTTCCGGATTTTCTGTCGTTTTTAAAATATAAAATTAATCACATTAAATATTATTAAAAGTTGGCATTCTTTATGTATAGGCCTATGCTTTATGAAAAAAATCGGTTTAGATCACAATTAACCGTTTATTTTTCGTATATGTTTAAACTGATGCCAGATGGGATACTTTGAATACGTGGGATTTTTATATAAATTAATCTTAAGAGTATTACCTATTATTTAGTTTTTTTTCTGGTAATTTATTCCCTGTTTGCATTATTTTAAAAATATTTTGGCATATACAACCACTAGTAATTACAAACTTGGTAGCCTATATTTCTGGAATATAAAAATGACGGTATCACACTAAGTTTGAACGTTTCAATCCAACTAAAAGGGTGTCACCGCACTAACATTTCATGGCCTACATAACTCGTGTACACACATACTCATACTGCCATTATTTTGTCATTTGCCTGAAATTTCAACTAAGTAAACATACATACTGACTGGTCGTATACACGTCAGTCCAAAGTGATCTTCGTTGCACCGCATTTGTATTGGTCTGTTGTTATTCTGCGTTTGTGTGTGCAAATTCTGTATTTTGTAACACTTAATATAATAAAACAAGTATATTGCACGCACAGTTTGTTTGTTAACTAAAATAACAATAAACAGATGTTGAAAAATGTCACGGTTTATTATACGAAACCTAATACCGTACGAGAGATGGGCCGACGTCCAACTTAAGAATTACGCTACGTGCCACGCCATGAACATCCGCACTAGGAGAAGCACGCGCGCAACGCCGATGTCATTAATAGTGAAATTCCACTGTATTAAATTACCGTTTATTTTAAACGAGCGATTCAAACGACCCGCGACACATTTAATTAAAGCTCCTCGTGCGCGCGCGCGACGAAAGTGCTGCTCCCAAACCGGCGAGATTTTCCCGCTACGGCTCTGATGACGTGCGCTCGTGGGGACAACAAACAGTAGTTTGAGTAAAGGCAGCGAAAGAGAGAGAAATTCAGGTTTTGTACGCCTTACAGGTATCCTTCGCGGCGCCGACTGTACTATGCGACGAATTTCGTTTATATCCAGTTACATTTAAAAATAATTCTGTTTTAATTGGGGGGAGCCATTTACGCCTGAGTGTTTAAAGCCATTTGTAAGGAATACTCTTGTCAGCCTCTAGCTTTTAGCAGGATAGGAAACGATGCCAATGACGCCTGCGTTTTTCCCTGCCTAGCCGAAAGATGCGATGCGACGCGTTTTAACTGATCGGCGGAGAAGGGGGGGGGGACGTATACCTTTTAAATCGCCTCTTGCTCTGTAGACAGAATGTGGGTCCCGACCAAAAAAGCCCGTTTAGCCCGTAAAACTAGGATGAATGGCCTAACTGGGTAGGTGTCATGTAAGCGGCGGTTCGTGGGACCCGAGGCTCATCACACATTTTCTGGAGAAGGTCACGAATAAGAAAGAAACGGATTTCGCTCATATAAGTTAAAATAAAGGGAAGATGAGGGGAAGCAGAGTATGAAGAGCCGGGCACTGACTTTTTCAGGAGGACCCTCGGGGAAAGCGAATTACCTGCCGGGCGACAAACTGCCTCGCTAATAGTTTCGAGAGAGAAAGCACATACAAAAAACAACATGATACCTGCCTGAGGCCGTCCCTCTGCACATCGACTGTAATTAATTGTTCAGTATAGTTTTATTTTAACCGATTGGTCACGCCGGTAAATCAACGTTAATAAAAATTACTTCGCCGGTCGGGTTGAACGTTTGCTCGGACAGCCTCGCCTTTCGCCGACTTGCAGCCAAATCGCGATTTGACAGGAAATTTCCCCCGGTGTTTCGGTCTCCCTCTCATGTATATTGGGATTTATACGCTTTAAGATATTTTGCACGCCATGGTTGGCGTGGTAACGACCGCCAGTGAGGTCTGTCTTCGGTTATAAAGTCATATAAATGTGAAACTGGCCTGGCGATTGCTATGTAAATTTGCAACGGTACCTCTGAAGGCCAGTGTTTACAAAAGTTTCGAGTCGTTGATATCAGCATACTAGCAAAGCTCTCAAATACCCTTAAATGCCTCCGCGTGTAAACGGGGTTATTATAATTGGATTGGCAACCACATTTATCGGTAATTCCATTGAAAGAAAGGGTAAAACCACGTCCACTTTCCCCAGATATTGACAGTTAGATTCATTAGTTTGAATAGGAATATATAGTAACTACCGAAGTGGAAGACAAGGCAAGAACACCCCTGTCTGCTCTTTTTGAGCTAGAAATGATGAACAGCCAAGAAGTCCTAGATTTTTGCAGTGCCAAATCAAATGACATGGAAGACATTATAACCTGGAAGGACATTCAAGTCATGGAAGAAGAAGTGTCAAACCAAGCAATCGGGACCGCAGCTGTGGACAGCGCTGGGCCATGTGGGTTGAATGACGGTCACCTTGGTTGTGAGAAAGACCAAAGGACAGAAGAGCTAAACGGGAATGGGAAAAGTACCATTCCCAGTGTGTCTTATGTCTCCTACTTGGATATCTCCTCTGATCCATGTCAAGAAGAGAGCAGATGTGATTCTATAGTAGCTGATCTAAATGCTGATTTTGGAGATATGGACATTGGTGTGGATTTAACTCTTAATGAAAGCGGCGTGCTGGAGCCAGAATCTCCTTCCCAGGAAGGTGAGCTGGTGTTTCAGGAAGGTATCAAGGATGCATCGGTTCTAGCTGCTAAGCCCGTGGATATGTGCACTGCTGCGAAAGAACCCAGGAGGACCCTGGATAAAGAGGGAGGCCGTTTGCCTTCTGAACCCCTTGCAATAGAGACAACTCCTGCACTCTCAACGGCAGAAGACAATGAGAGACACAAGCATGGGGGCAAAAGGGTGACTTTCCCTTCAGATGAAGACATCGTTTCTGGAGCTGTGGAGCCGAAAGACCCTTGGAGACATGGTAAGGATTCCACTAATCCCAGTCTTTTATTACAGGGTCTATTTGTGTTGGACTGATGTTTGTTACAGTAGGTTTTCTAGATGAGGACTACATAACTCCACTATTGAATGCCTGTGGTCCAGCAGATTCTCTCACTTCACTGGTTTCACTCACACCTGATTTTTTATTTATTTATTTTTTTTATTTTATTTGCGTTTCCTTGTCTTGTGAAATTGACATTACAAAACAAAGTTAATACCTGTGGTGTTTTCTCACATACGGGTGGTGAAAGGAAATGCGTGTTGGTGAAAGTAAAATCTGCTGACTGCAGACTGTTAAAGGACAGGGGTAATATGTATATAAAGAAGAAAAACCTACTCAGATTGCTCATTATGCTGACACCGGTCGTCCATACAATGTTTATATGTACCAGCCACCAAACCAGAAGCTCAAGGTCTTCCTGGAAAATGGATCTGTCTTCCTGGAACAGCTTTAACCTTTCAGTTTCTACCTACCTCATTCTTGACTGTGTAGGCTGTTAAAAGTTGTGACACTTTGAACATTAGGTGTCCCTATATGTTTGGTGCGTATCATGCTTGTGGTAGCTGTCATATAAAAATAAATACAGCTAAACTTCTGGAATGATGCTGATTTTTTTTAATCATCATATTTATGTTCTGTAATGTATGCAGTAGTTATTTTAGCACAGTTTTCACAGCTCAGATGCTTCTGACATTTTAGAGTGCAAAGTATGTAACAGCTTTGAGATTTTGCTCGGATTTACTCAGGAACGCTGTGACCCTGGTTAGTTAAGTGAATATTGAAACTCAATGAATACATAACATCCTGACAATTGCCAAGAATATTAAGCTTTTATTCAACGTGTTATTGAGGGAAGATGGGAAATTCAAAAGGATGAAAGGAACAGGCTGCAATGTGTATTAAAATTGAAGTATGTTATTAATAGTATAATATACAGAAACTGCACCAAATACCGTTCACCTGGGCTCTCACAATTAATGTAGATTTGTCTCCATTGTGATTGTGCTTTTAAGATCCAACTAGAAATATCTGATCTGTCCGTCTTCCAACAAGTTATCCTTTACAAGACGTTGGAGAGGCCTGGATCTCCTGCAACATAGGCAGTAGCGTAATGGTACACCCTAGATAGGGTGTGAGTCCATAGCGCACACACTACGGGCAATCTAGAGACACCAGTTAGCCTGCTTGCAGATCTTTTCACTTTCCTCTTGCAGTCCAATTTTTGGTGAATACCCACATTATTTTAGGAGAAGATGTAAACTCCACATGCACATATACAGCATGAAGGCAGGACTGGAACTTCCAACCCTGGAGGTGTGAGGCAACAGTACTTCCCAACAAAATCGCCATCGACTGCATTATCAAGTGTGAGCCAGGGAGTTGTTTACAAGAAAATACTCGCTTATTTTTACAGTTTGATCTTATCATTGTAGTACTTTAAATACCATGGGTGATGGACTTTCACTGGATTAGCACAATACCAAAGGTAAGGTGTACAGTTCATATATTTGTAAAAATATAGTCAATATTATGGATAAGTCTACACTAATAGTAGGCAAATGCCCTGGAATGGCTGCCAAGGTATTGAAATCCATTCTAAATTGTATCTTGCTAGGACTGCAGCTTCAGAGAGGACAGGTGCAACTGTTGCAGACAGAACTGAAAATGCAGTGTAGTGCAAGAGGTCATGCCTATTCCTTTTAGGCCATTAAGGTGTTTATTTATAGTAATATCTATTATTAACTTAGTTGTCATGCCCTGCCCATTTATTAGTTCAGCTTATCTCATCCACCTTTAGTCAGCAGGCTTCTGTGTCTTATGGTTTTGTCAGCTCTTTGCCCTATTTAGATGGATGGTGTTTGGATGGTGTGAAGTTCTGAGAATATCAAGAGTATTCTCATGCAGGAACTGCCCATGAGCCAAAGTTTTGTGCGAACCGACCATGTGATGTGTAGCTTTTAACAGGTATGGCTGCATGTAACACACAGATGAATGCATGAAATTTCACCAAATAGGTCCAGTTTTTTGAGTGCCATTCTCTCTGTTACTGTTTGTTTGTCTAGTTTGTGCCTAAAAGCCCTTTTGCTGTCTGCCAGCTCCCTCACCTTCCTTTCTGCTTGCTTACGTTGGTCACATGACCTCATACAGGCAAGCACCCTCTTTTGGCATGGTCAGTGTGCTGGTGAAGGTATGGGAGTGCCCGGTTCACCAGCCACAGTTTTCCAGGGCTGCTTTGCTGCCATGGCATTCACAGTGGATTTTGAGGGCTAGGGACGGATATTAGTCATGCTGTTTTGTGTCGTTGATGCTTTTGCTCTGGCAGACCTTACGGCGAGATTTCTATTTTTGAATTTGTCCAGGCTGTTTTTAGTGATAATGAAGTCCTAAACGTGTTTTCCTCTGGGGCTGCCAAAATTCAGAATACGCTCCTTAGTGTGATGGTATATTTTTCCTCCCCCTCCATAAGGTATTACATGCAATGTAAGTGCAAGGTTAGTCTCTCATTTAAAGCGCTCTGCTTCACTCTCCCCTTTCCCATTTAACATTAAAATCTTTTTTTCTTTGTGGTGGGTAACAGCAAGTCCCCATGGAGGGCTCTGGTCCTTGCTTCTGAATCAGGCGACATCTTGCCAGGAAAGCAGCTCTGAGCCCACGCATGAGTTGGTGAGGAGTTGGTGAAAGGGGTCTTTCTCACACTAGACTGCTTTTGCACTGCATGCAGTCCTCCTGATTTGTCTTTTATTGGCATTATTTCCTGAGAGACTTGGCGTCCCAGACCCCACCCCCTTGGTCCTTTACCCTTTTCTGCAATTAGGAGGACGATATGCTGACTGAGTGCCGCACGCCATGCTGGATGTCAAAAGGCTGGGTCTAGCATGGCTGAGCGCAACTGCCTTTTTTCCATTGCTGGCCTGCCCTGTTGTGAGCATTGGGCTGTTGTGATTGCGCATCTCACTCCCTTTTCGGGAGTGTCTCCCCCCGGGGGCAGTCCTGGCTCGTGCTTCTTGTAGCATTCTTGCGATTGTAATTGTGCTGGCTTTATTGCGGGTGCCAGTCCAGTCATGTTCTCCCAAACGCCGCTGACATGGCGCGATTCCCTTCGTCATGGAGTGACGCAAGCATGTCTAGGATAATCCCCATCATACCTTGTAAAACACCCCCCCGTTAATATAGAGGTTTAACGTTTGTGAGCTGATGTAGGTGGGGTTGGGAGATGTTTTAATCTGAGATCATGTTCAGTGACCTTTTCCAATCCTTTGGCCATATATTCTAAAAATACTTCATTTTTGTGGCATGTGCTTATGCTTTTTAAATGTTTTAAATATTTTTGTGATCGAGTATATCTCATAAACGATTTTTTACATGTGCTTTATGACAAATAATTACAAATATTCATTTTTGTTTGTAAGCACTCAGCTTTTATAAAGGATTAGATTTGTATAGTTTGTGAGATTCTTGTCCCTCCGAAGGCACAATGTAATGCTTCCTCTAACAAGTACTGCCTGTCATACTCTGAGGTTGGGAAACTGTATAAAAACTTCTTGGTGGAATGTATGGCAGTCTCTGCTACTGACCTGAAGTTCTGGATCCTATTAGTCGTATAAGGCGGCTCAACCAGTAACCTTCATGGCAAGACCTGGTGATTTGTCATTAGCATGTAAAAATTGCTTTGGTTTCTTGACTGCACAACCTGGATGAACTTGCATAATCCTGTGTAAATCTGACACCTGCACAGTCTAGTAAGAAAATGTTTCTTCTTAATATTAAACCTGACAAATAGTGTTGAATTTTCTCTACCCTACTTAAGATTAAATTCATCTTAAACCTGAAGTGCGGGACGTGTTTTTGCACAAAGGTTTTGTTATATTTCCAGACGATAGTCTACATGGTCTGTATGCCATTAAGTTTGGTAATACAATGAAGTACCAGCATACAGGCAACTGTAAGCTGTTAGAAATGTCCGTCAAAATTAAATTTACAAAATCATTTGGAACATTTCTTTTAATGAAATATGGGGTAATTAAACAGCTTATTACCTATAACAAATCTGATCATCTGTCTATTATTTAGAGGTCCTTTTCCTTTTAATAAATTATATATATTTACGCTGTTCAATGTACCATGTACTCCTATAGCATTACTAAGACAGGCTTATGTCTCTAGGGGTTATTTAATGGGTGGTTGTTTGTGTTATTAATTTACCATCTGAGTTCACAGGTTACGGTCTATAGACAGTACTTCCATGAATAGTAATATTTTCTGCTTTCTTAGTAATGGCTTTTCTCTTGCTGAGGCGCTTAGGTTTTTTTGACTGGTGAACCATGGACTACAGATGCATTAAAAATTAAGCCTTAATAAATAATATAATTATAAGGTTGTGTATAATTGTAATAGCAGACATTCATCACAGTAATTCTCCGGCTGCCTTCTTAGTTGTCAAGCCTCCTACAGGCATGGACATGCAGTGTTTCAAGTTGCAGTATTTTTAGCTTTTATTTATAACTTTTTATTGCTAGGTTAACTCTCTGTTATATAAACATTTTCAGTAGGGTAATTATATTGTATTAAGTTTCACAGGTTGGTAGTTGTAGATTTATTTGCTTAATATTTATATGCACTATGATATTAAAGTCGCTAACTACTGCTGTTTGATAGATTCATAGATAAAGGCTTTGGTGGAGTTACCTGTTTTCTCTCTGGTACCCTTTTGCTATTTACCAGTATTTAACCAAAAAAAGTGAAATATCTCAAGTCTTATTACTTGTAGTGTGGATATTTCTGATTATCAGACTTGGTAATCCAAAGTACATAGTGTAAGCTTCTACAGTGTCTGATAGCTATAGCTTAAACAAGTAGTGCAGCACGTAGTCTCTGAACATGCTGAAGGCCCACAAGCAAAGCTATGTTAATTTCTCTTGACCTCTGGCAACTGATAAAATGATTTGGCTTGTTAATTTATACATTTAAGTAGCCTGTGGTTTGCCTTTTGCTTTATACAAGTACTGTTTAACCTTGAAGTTCACCCTAAAAATCAGAAGTCATCAGTTCACTAATAACTTACTGTTCTGCTTAGTGTGTCTTGTAAACTACACTTTTTTAAATGAACTGTCTAAATGTGAATGGTAGGTTACTGGTTATAATTTGTTACTGAGTATGTTTCAGGCTGCTACCATTAGGAATTAGGTTAAATTTCTTTCTTTCATTGCAGCTATATTAATGAGTGCATTTTTCTCTCCCC
>JAODJW010000036.1:10046458-10072114 GCA_026777045.1 Hyperopisus bebe | reverse complement strand
AGAAGCAGACTGACTCCTGTTCAAAGGCAGCTGCGCTTTTCAGACATATTCATACCCAAAGGAGTAAGGTAACCTTCCTTCATTTGTGTTTAAAATGTTCCTAAGCTTAGTGAGTGCGGGGGCTTACCCTGCATAAGCCCTTGTCTCTACATGATCATTAATTCCCTGGAAGTGCTTTTTCTGTAACCGGTTCATGTTTCAGGTAGTGGGCTGGTTCTGTGATCAGCAGGCAATTAGAGCAACAACCTCCAGGAGTCTTTTTTCCTGCACATAGAGTTAAACATTGACCAGAGAGCTGGTCATAGATTAATCTAAAGGGTTTATAATCGCACTCAGCAGGGTAGAGGACAGTGTTACAATGATAGGCCTGCTGGTGAACCAGAGAGCAGGTATGCATTTTAGGCAAATGGGCCCACTGTGTGCAACAACAGATCTATGGATTTTTTTTCTGTTGACCCTAGACTGTAAGGTTGTGGGCTTTTTCTGTCATCGTTACTCCTACAGGTTCCGTATATAAAAATAACTTGCAGCCCATCCCTGTGCCAGTAATTTCCATCTGTCTGGTGAGGTCAAGTGATGTCACAAATGCAAGAGTGGGTGTGGGATACGCATGCACAAATTGTTCAGTTTAACACGCCCGACTTAATAAGGTCTGGAAGCATTAAATGTCTCCAGATCAAAAAGCCAACCTTTTCACGAAATAGAGAAATACTTTGTAGTGTATGCATTTGCCTGCATGTGTGCAAACTAATTTTAAGAACACCTGTCGACATGAGCGCATCTTTTGTGGAGTTTTTGGACCGTGTTGTGTCCTTGTTCCAGACCTGGAACATCCAAGTTACATGTCATATGTTGTGTTAATCCCTTACCACTGGTGACGTGGCGATTCCAGGCGCCCCCAGGCATTTTGGACAGTGCTGCCTCCTGTAGTGTTGCTGTGTGAAAGCAGTCAGGCTATTTCAGACCCTGTGGCTCAGTTGTTAATTATCAGGCCACCTTCCTGGGATCAAGTGCAGACCCTGCAGCTTGCAGATCCCATTTGACCTTTTTCTTTTTTTTTTTTTTTATGGGTCTGGCTGGCCCCCCCCCCCCCCCCCCCAAGTAGAATGGTTAGCTGAGAGTCTTGTGACACTGGATCCTTATAAATACGTCACATAAAGTTACCAAAATGTTATGTGTTAACCTGGATGATGCAAAGTGCCATGGTGGTGTGTCAGTCTAGCAGGACTCTGACACCAAAGTGTGACTTGCACTGGATGGGGTAGGTGCAGATTTGGGCAGCTATAGCAGTAAAGAGCAAAGCTGTAAGCACTGTGCAGTTGGATTCTGTGTCTTGTGTGGTGCACAAATGACTGTGAGGGGTACTCCTTTGGAGATTTTCCACGTACCGGTGTAAAAATAGACATTTACTCATCCTGGGAATTGTTTCTGAGTAGTTTATTCAAACTTCCTTTGCGCCCAGCTTACAGTTGGTGCATAGCTAAAAGGGATAATAGAGATTCGACATAAAATACAGACAGTGCTCTGTAAGCTTTGGCTTGTTTATTGGTATTCTTGGACTCTTGAAGATCTGAGTTGTGTGATAATTAATGGTAGCCTTGGAGATAAACCTCAGATGAGTAGTAGGAATAATTAAATTGGGAAATTTGGAGTGGCAGGTTAGATTTTGTATGCCGGCCCAGAAGGGTAATTGATTGTCGGGTTGGCACTCCTAGGTGATTTTATTAATGGAGTTTATTTTAGGTCAATTTCCTCCTCTGCGTAAAGGGTGTGTCAGTCCAGGTTGTAACTGACGTGTTTTGTAATCGATGCATTACCTTCACATCAAAAGGAGATGTGGCCCTTTGGAGAGACTGCTGCCTGCTGGTACACATCTGCTTCTCTCCTGACAATGCCATTCTCTCTCCAATCGTTTGTTCTGGTGTGTCTCATACCTGGTATCTCAAGCCTCCTCCCAAGGCCAGCTGCAGGGCTCTCTGTTTGGATGTGTTCCTCTCCCCGTCAGGCTTCCCTTGCACCCCCCTCCCAGATCTCCCTCTAGCAGAACATAGCTGCCCCCGCAAACTGCTTTCCTTCCGGGTGTTCCTGCACCCTGTGCTCCAGGGAGATTAGCCCCGCTGCCACATTTGTTTATCCAAGCTCATGCTCCATCAGAGCTGCGTCTTTATTGATGTAGACATGCGTGCTTGCGTGCGCCAAAGACGTCCTGTTTTTTTTTTTTTTTTTTTTTGGCCAACCTCTCTTTAAAAATTAGATGGTTTCCAAAACATAACATCAGGTTACTCATGCTGCCAAAGCTGTCACTGACTCAGGGAATCGAGGTAAAATTATTGCGTATTAAACTTCCTGGCATTGCAGACCCCTTGTCATGGGTCACTCAAAATGTGAAAGCAGCTTGTTCAAATAAATAATTTAGAGTAATTTGTGGGGGGCAGGGAAGAAGAGCAACAGTGGTCCTGGATTTGTTGTTCTTTTGAGCTGATAGCAGTGGGTGGTCTTAGGTGTGGCTGCAGAAGACTCATTGTTTCCCGGTTGGCCCTATATCCTCACGCACACAGCAATGGGATGCTTTTTGTTATTTTCTGCCAGTGTCATTATCTCCTACTGCAACACCGCCATTTATTAACAATAAAGACCTGACTGGTTTAGTAAGGAAACTCACTCCCCATTTTTGAGGTGCAAGCTGCAAATTTGCAAACACCGATTTTGTGAGCGGTGCTTCAAATGGACTCCAGTCAGTCTGTGAGCGGCACGCTGTGCACACAGACAGCTGTGTTGGATGTTCTGCTATGAATGACCGCTTCGGGTAAAGCATCCATTAGTATGTATTTGTCCAAGAGACCCACTGGGCACTGTAGGGGATGAATAATCCCTGTGCAAATATAGGCCAGTGTGTCGGTCTGTGGGGCTGACTTGCTGTTAGCTCTGGCTCTCCTGGGATTACTGATTGTCGTTTCTCTGAGTGTCCGAAACCTGAACTGTCATTTCTGTTTTTTTTCTTTTTTTTTTGTTTTGTTTGGTTTTCAATCTGAATTTCCCATGAGCCCTTAGTGCTGAGAAAGGATAAAGAGCAGCCTGTCTAGTGGAGTAATGCTCACCATGGGAGCTTCTGTACAGACGCCTGAATGAAAATGTCCAGTAACAGCTGGAGATGTTTGCCGTGGTTAATGTTGCATCATGATAAATGGTCAGATCGGTTTGATTTCCTCCATTTGTTTACAGGCTTGTCTCCGAAAAGTAATTCTTAAATTTGCTGTGTACTTAAGGTTGAGGATGTTTGGTACAGTCATGCCATGTCTAAGGTTATTTTGTTGTATTATGGTGTTTTCTTTTTTTTTTTTTTTTTTTTTGCACAGCTTTTGCCTCATCTGTGTTTGCACAGCTTTGACTTACAGGGGCAGGAGTCTGTTCACCCAGCCCAGTCATCGTGCTATTAATGGATCCCCACAAAAGCCAGCGATGTGGCTTTTCCACCCAGCCCTGTATGTTTTCTCTGGGCCCACTTCCTCGCTTATGTCAGCTTTAGGACTGGCTGTGGTGACGCTCAGTCACAAGTACTGCATGTAGATGCAAGGAGTACTGGGCCTGGTCCTGCTGCACAGAGGTTGTATTGGTATTGGAATCCCATTGGAGGGGTGGACAGTGAGAGACGAGGGAAGCGAAATGAGTAACTCTGTGGCAGAAATGGCAGGGAAGTGAAAATTATTTCCATGCAGTGATATGACATGAAAGAAGGAGCTAATGGATATTGATCAGCTGTTTGACTTGCAGGCCTTTTGAATCTCACTACCCACTTCACAGATGCCTGTGAAAAGCGAATCACATTTGTACTCATTGGATACTGTAGTGGGGCATTAAAGTACTTCTCCCCTCCCCCACATTCTACCCAGACTTCCCTTCACTCCTTTCTCAGCTGACTTGCTCACTCGTTTTTTTGACCCTGTCCTCATTTGGCTGCCTCGCTGTGGTCACATGACTGAAAAAAGTTTTTAAAAGGATAAAATGTGTATGCCTCACGTCAGAGTCTCGGGTTTAAAAGCATCACCCATCACTTCCCAGACAGTGCTCTCTGTCGGGGCTTTTTAGGAAAACCCGTCGCGTCTTGTTTACAGTTGTTATTTAAGCTGTCATGCTTGTTTAGCCTGTATGTTTTTCTCATACATGGAATTGTATGTCTGACTTGTGTTTTGCTCAGTCTGGACAGCGTTAAGACTTTTTTATCATCTATGTGGTCTGACAATCAGCAAATGAGAATGTCCGTTCAGTTCACATATCGGTCGCTGTCCCATCTGCTTCCGCTGTTGACACAGTGTTGTTGGACCAAAATGCGGCTTGCCATGATATTAATATGGGAGGTTAAATGGAGTCCAAACTCCCAGTTGAGCACCTCTGGCCTCTTATTGCACTTCGCCTCACCACGAGGGTGGAGCTCTGGCCCCCTTGTCCCACAAATGCATAAACGTTTATTGTTCCAAAGCGGCGGACTTAAACGGGGACGGCCACAACACGCTGTCACGTGGCATAAATGTGGAGCCACCCCAACATACCCTCTCAAGCTGGACCGCTCCCCTCTGGTGAACCGCGTTTCCTCCTTCCAGTGTTTACTAATGGCGTGGCACTACAGCAGCTGCAGGTGCCGTGCTGCCTTTTTCCCTTTTTTCAAGGACCTTTCATTCACAGGGTAGAATAAACGGGAGGCAGAGGAAACGGGTGCTGGCTGAGGTTTGGCAAGACTTGGAGCGCTCCGGCGTGTTCGAAGAATTCCTGTTTATCACGCCTCACTAATCACTAGAATTGTTAAACCTTCTGGACCTCCGTCGTTAATAAAAAAACTTTAAGATTAATGAATTTCAACATTAATGGGTATAATGGTCTGCATAAGCAGGATCACTCTCAGCTGGTATCACAGCCTGACATGTGGTGCTGGGTTTGGCAGTTATCATTATCGGTTATAAAAATCTGCCCCCCCCCCAACCCTTATTTTTTTATTTGCTTAGCAGGAGTGGGCTGTGAGTTTGCATGTGGCTGTTTTGTAACAGCCCAAATCTCTCCTAAGTAAATAAAGCCGGAGTCCAGAGCGCAGGGGACCATTTGGTAATATGAGGTGACAGACTGAGGGTTATGTCACTGATGGGGTTCATTGTCTTTGTTTATGAAGTGGGTCACACTACAGAAGATGGTCTTGTTCAGTGGTCTTTGGCAAAGGGTCTTTTGAAAGATAAGATGTACGTTATTGAACCCATGGAAGAAAACGTTTGCATACAGCAGCGACGCACTTAAAGTACTCAGATACATCATGATAGATCAGTGTAAAGACGGTAAATATAGAGCAAACAATATTGTACATGAAATAAGCAAATATAGAAACATTAATAGGTGGTGTACATGCAATTTACATAGTAAAAGTTTGGTGCTAAATGCTGATCTGCCGTGCTGTGTCTGGGTATGAAGGATGTAGCAGCACGGCCCAGGTAGGACAGGTATTGAATTCTAACCATAGTGCCTGTGACTGTGGAAAGAGGAGTGAGTCATTGTCCACTTATGGATAAGAACGTGGTGGCTTTAAGTCGGACAGCAGCTGTTTTTCCTATTGAGTATTTATGAGGTAATGTTGCGCCTCTCTGCCTTGTCAGCATTGTTTTCATGTCCTCCTGCTGGACAGGTTGAGGACTGAAAATTAGCCGAGCAGATGTTTTCTAACTGACCTTTCAAGCCTGAATGGAATATGAAGTGAGACACGAAGTGGCTCAAGGCTGCTTTGGTATTGCGTTAATGCAGGTCTGCTTGTACTGTCAGCCAGTGATGTTCGTACCATAACAGGCTGTGAATTAGCCCAGCAGCATCATCATAGACACACAGAACGGTTAACCTGTGAACTTATCCAGGGACCAGGTGGTGTTTTTTCAATTCGCAGTGAGCTGTCAAGAACAGCACATTCACTGTACATTCATCGTAGCAGAGTGTTAGCGGTAGTAAGGGGCTTCACAGGGCACCTGTAATAAGTGACATGGACATGGCTTCTGTCTTTTTAGTGGCAGTATACTGACTTTTCTTTATGTGGTTGTCATTGGCTTGGGTGATATCCAGTTCTTCATGCTGTCATACTGTCTAGACATAATAACGTGGTATGCATTCAGAAGCAATTCTGTTCTGCTGTTTTAGAATCTTGGTGATAAAATCTGGCCCCCATGATAAATTTTGTCAAACACCAATTTTTTTTTGTGGGCACCCCCACCCCCTGGTCCTTAAATTTAATTGCAGAGATTTCAAAATACAGCAGCATACCCAAAATGGGTATAACAACTTGGGTTATGGTGAGCTGGGAGTGTACACAGGAAACATAGGGATACCCTGGATGGGATGCCAGTTCTCTGCAGGGCACACACTTACACACATGTTCGTGCCAAAGAGTCTGGAATGAGGCTGGAAACTTGACTACCTAATGGTAACCCCCCGCAATACAACACGCTTGCTCATGACCTGTTATATCTTGTTAATTTAGCCTGATAATTCAGAATTAAAAATGAAACAAAGTAACTGTTTTGGCATATTTTTAAGCTATTTCACCATAGACAAGCTGAGTCTGAACCCGAATGGCATGTTTATTCTGTTAGAAGTGCAGTGTTTTGAATGCATTATGTAACCTTTTAGTTGAGCCTCAGTCTCGATGTGTATAGTCCTTGTTTTAAAGGTCAGCTAATTCCACCACCCCCAGAGTAGGCAAACCTGGTAAAACCTTCGCTGAATTGTTCTGTTTTCTGATATGCTTACTGAAAAGGGTCACAAATGGAAAGGGAGAAAGGAAATTTAATGAAAGTGACTTGGTCTACATCTTGTCTTGGAAGATCGTCACTGTCTTGATTAGCAAAGTTGCTAATGCATGTAAAGGCAGAGATTCAGTTTGGTCGTGATATAAACTGCTTCGTTTAGGTTACGGAGGAAAGTCTGTGCTTCTGTGTTGCTGGGTGTTTATGATTAGATTCCATAACATTTTTCAGATGTGAAACTACAAGGACAAGTGGTTAATTTGAATTTAACTTTTTATTTTTCAAGTGATAAAGCATGTCTTTTACACACATTGTGTTAATAATGTTCACTTTTGGCCTCCGTGATGGACCCTGTATAAGTTGTCATAGTGGAACACAAGATGCACTGGTGTGTTCAAATGAAGGCCGTTTCTGGAGGACTGGAGTTTCCCCATCAATCCTGTAAACTGGAGCTGAGCCTTCCCCGGGTAGGAGTGAGCCACCAGCCCGCATGTTGTGTTCGTGAACATCAGGAGACGTTCGCTCTTTAATTCTCCAGGTCCTCCCCTCTCCCTGTGAATTGTGGAGAGCTATTAATCAGAGTTAGCAGGCAGAATGCTAGGGTTGATGTGTTGGCTTCATGGCTGCTCCAGGATAGCTGCTGACCTGGGTGTCCTGCCAAGTATTTAATAGAATTCCTCCCTCTGTAAATCACTGTCAGCCATAATGGGAGCTGCCTAAGTCACCCAGTATCCATTTTCATGAAAGATTTCACCCCATCGTAGTGTCTCCAGTGAGAGTCAAAATGGTATTTGGCTCACAGCTATCGACTTCCGTGCACGGTACGGTGGCAGAGGTGCCTTTCACCATACTAATGAGTTATCTGGGGTCGGCATGTTATCTGGAGGTGTGAAACATACAGAAATGAATTAATAAAGATGCTCTCCGGTCAGCAAACTAGTGTTGTATTTTTGGCTTGCTCAGCGATGCCGAAAAGAGAAGAGACAGAGAATGGGAAACGTCGTTTGGGATGAACTTCTCTGAAATATAAACAGGTTTAGTCAAACCTCATTTCATTGGGAAGCCTCTTGAGCAGAAGGATGCAGCTTGAATTGTGCCCAAATGGTAAGAAATGTCAATGCTATACATTTGCACGAAGGAGGCTGTAAATGAATTGGAATGATTGATTTCCAGTTTGTCAGATTGACAAAGATGGAGAAATATCTACTCAAGCTCTGCATCGCTGTACCCATCTAGCTGTGAACTGATTCCATATTATGTCATATGATTTATTTGCAGGCTTGTGTATTTTTAATCCACGCAGAAGTGTGCTGGTTTCACTAGCTTATTCTGTGCTCCCTTTTAAACAGTGCAGTCTTTTAATTGTGGGGCTGGTTTCTGATCCACTCGTGACCAGGGTGACAAGGCCACGCTTCTGCTTTCGATAAACCGCCCCAGCAGCGGCCCTCAAGCCCTGAACTTATACTATTGCATACTGGCCTGATGCCAAGATTCATTCGGCAGAACGTTCCAATTTTATCTCTCCTGCAGACAGTTGGTTGTGTAAGTATTATTTCCGCTGAGGAGCCCGATGAAGCTGGGAAATACAATAGGCATCGTCCACCACTGCGAGTGAAGTGCTTAACAGCCATGATTAGCCATGGGTCAGCTCCCTGGTCACGCGATCTATTTTAGTGCTGACTGGTAGAGGTCATGTTCCAGCACAGCATGTCAAAAAACACCGAACACTTGTTCCGCAGACGGACAGAAAGTGTGCTGCCTTGGTCCCATGTCACTGCAAGCCGGCCCCTTCCGAACGGGGGCTATCCCATTACGCAACTTTGTTGTCGGCTAATGCTAACTGGAAGGAGCGCTCTGGCTTTATTGAGAGGTGTCAGGTTTCTGGGGAACGTTTGTGGGAGAAGAATGCCAGTCGTAGAAGTTGAGAGACTGAATGGGGGGACCCTCTTGACCCCACCTCGTATGGCTAATCAATACCTCGTTGACAATATATAACTACGGGAGTGGGTGGTGAAATGTAACGAATACATGGGAACCAAATCAGTGTTCTTCAAGCTGTCCAACAAGTTATCAGTAAATTTTTGGCGAACAAGAAATTCTTGTTGTGTTATTCTTAATTTGTTTGTGTTCTCTTGTTAAATTGTGTGTTTTGTTCTCAAACAAATGCAGTTACTATCCAAATAAATAGCTTTAAACTTTTCCTTTGGCTGCCTAAGACCTTTGCATAATACTATATATGGTCAGTCTTCCGCTACCTTGGTTCTTAAAAATAATAAAAATGCCTTAGTAGTCTAACCTGCCTGCAATAATACACATTTCTTTAATCTACTAATGATAGGTCTTAATGTGTGTTTGGTCACCATTACAGCGTCATACTAAGAGCTGAAATGCCTGCTGAGGCTACCTCTGTATGAATGCTGCTATAGCCCCCTTTTCCCCCTCTCTAGTGCACCGTGGGACAGTTTTACTGTCTGTCTGTATGTGTGGTTCCAGCTGCCCAGCTGCTGACTGCCCTACTGTGGAGGCAGCAGGTAGCACAGTGAATGTTAGTGAATGCTACCAGTGTAATCAGTTCCTACTTCATACATTCACATTGTGTGAGTGGCTTTTCAAGAGAGTTTTCAATAATGTCATGATTACTAAATAAATGCACGGCCCTTAGGGGCTGATAAGCTTCATGGACCCTCGAGGCTGTCGCTTATAATTGGCTCTGGGTCACATGGTCATAACGGGAAGGGCCGCCAAGCCATCAGCTGATGGACCTCAACTGTAGAAAGGGCAGCAATGGATATGGGTTTGCGTGTGGAGAGCCTGGGAACAATCTGGCCATTGAGGAGAGCTTAAGATCCACCTAAGAGCTGGGGCATGTTCACTGGTGTGGGGGGGGTGGGGGGGTGGGAGGCTTATCACTCTGCCCCTCAGTGTTGCCTGCCCTCTGGCTCCCGGTGCCCTGAGAGCATCTACTGTTATTGTGGGTCCCAGATATTATCCCGCCATTCACTAACCGAGGAGTCACATGTCGCAAGCTGTGCAAACTGATTTGCTTGATGTGCCTGTGCTGTCTTTGTAGGCCTGCTGCGGTGCCTGTTGCCATTGCTGTGCTATTGCCTTGGTTATGCGACCGTTTGGGACATCATTCTAACTCTGAGTGTTGATGTATGTGCAGCACACCGCTGGCATAAACACAGACGCCGCTGAGAGAACGACGCGTTTTCTTCATCGGCTCCCCTGTGATTCCCTGTGCCTCTATTTCTCCCGCAGCCCAGAATGTGACAGTGGATGAGATCATCTCTGCCTATAGACAGGCCTGTCAGAAGCTGAACTGTAAGCCCATCCCTACGGTGCTCAAACAGATACAGGTAAACCTGCATTCCTGCCTCATTGTAGAGGAGAAATGTGTGCATGTTAAGGCTGGTGAGGTCTGTGAGCTCGTACACGTGTGTGTGAGGATGCACACTTATGCATCTTAACCTATTTTAGTGTGATTATTACTTCAGGGCTCATGCAAGATCAGTTAAGACTCATAGTCTGGATGTTTTTTTTCTTCTTCTTTTTCTTGTTCGTTGTGTCTGTCTGTGTCTGTGTGGTCCAGGTATACCTTACCTTGTGGGGACCAAATGTCCCCACAATGTGATGAATACCCATTTTTTTACTTTATGGGAAAACTCTATTTTATAAAAAAAACCGTGACTGCAATGAAAAAACTAAAAATGCGAAAACTCTTGTATTTTGTTTGGTTACTTTTGGCTATGGTTAGGGCTTGGTAGGGGTTAAGGTTGTCAAAGTTAGCATTAGCATTTTTCCCATAGAAATGAATGAGCTGTCCCCAAAAAGACATGAATACACGACTGTATGTGTGCGTGCGTTTATGCTTGTTTGTGAGTGTGTGCTTGCACGTTGCCTGAGGTTGCCTTAATGTTGAATTAAAAACACACAGAGCTCTTGGAAGCCATATCAGAGCTCTGAGAGATGGCCTAGAAGACGGGCACCGAAAGCTCGTCCTGGGCCAGCTGGATAGCCACTTTGGCTTCTCAAAGGAACGGCAGCACCTGTTGGCGAGTTTCTGGGCACCTGCTGGCACCTGACCAGCTCCTGTTGTGGCTGTCTGATTCGGAGCCTGATCCCCAGAACAGTATCCCTAAGAGGTCCCTTTCACTGTAGTTACCATGGACACCATGGATGACTTCTGTCCCCTGGGCCCTAGGGCCATTGCGCCTGTCAGCGCACATCCTCATTACCTGCACACACTGCTCTGCTTGGGCTCTGTAGAGGCTTGGCTGGGAAGCACAATGCTTTTGTTTTACTTTAGCTGCTCATCTAAAAATATTGCTTCTGAGTACAGGAGGAGTCTTCAGGTTAAGGGAGTTTTGAAGGTGTGGTGATATGCCTGTCATTTAGCTGTCTGAGCCTCCAGATCTAGTGTACTGTAGCACTCAGATACACACCCATACTTGCCCTTTCAACACATTTGTGAGCTTGCAAGCTCAGCCAGAATGCTCAATGTCAAAAGGACCGTCTTTCTGAAAAGGTCTAATAACTCTAGACTCATTACTCTGAAACTACACCTATTCATTATTGCACAAAATGTCCATGCCAATTTGCACAGTCTTTCCTCACCGATTATGTGATTAGTTGTATTTCATTGTCTGGATCTTAACATCCATGTCTTAAAATGACATATTTATATTGTTTATGTGTCTATTTATATTTTATTAGTTTCTTGTTTGCAATATGACTAGCAAGAGGAGGTATTTTTCCTCTGTATATGACCCCAATGCATCATCATGTGTCTGAAGTTTACTGTAAAAGATACTTTAACTTTTGATTTTGATAAAACATGTGATAAGGTGCATTGATTTTTCTGTAACAAGTGACTAGTAGCTAAGTGAGACAGCTGTCTTGTTTATGTCTAGTTTAGTGCCACTGAGGTGAGTCAGGGAATCTTTCCAGTAGTAGACAGACATGTCCCTATTTCCCCCTCGGCAAGATATAGCACAGAGAATCTGCATATTTTAGTTACTCAGCACCCATACGGCACCCATAAAAGCAGGTTTCCCTGCATGCTGAATGACTGGGAGCCAGTGTATAGGGATGTTTGTTTGCCATGTCCGTCAAGGAGAAGCAGACATCTAATGTAACAATGCCCCCCCCCCCCCCAGCACTCTTTGGTAACGGGAAGCAAAAATCCAACACGTCGGTGTGGAAAGATTCGTTGGACCTCTACCCTATTTGTGCTACCAGGACCAGAGAGGAGTACATTTCCACCAGGATTAGCTGACTGCAGTGAGCAGGACTTTCCCACTGTGTGGTTTTCACTGAGTCACGCTTAGAGAAACTGCCTTACAGTGAGACTTGTCAAGTGATGTGTAATAACCACAGGTGAGCGGCTTCACTTCTGAGACTATACTTAAGGTGCAGCCTTAACATGCAAAGAAAGAATTCTGAGTTAAAGCCCTCAGTTAGGAGGTCTTGTAGTGTCTGGTAAGCTCATATGGGCTGTCACCCATAAAGGCTTTTTGTTTCAGTCCTTGAAACCTGGTGACATTTTCGTTAAATCTATAGCATTATAACTCAGTGCTAATTACTTACGATGCAATTTTGCATTATGAGTTAGAGGTAAAAAAAAATGATGGAACAGCTCTGTTTCACTTAGGTGTCTGCTTGCCTTTTGTCTTTAGTCTTTTATGTAGCTGTCTGAATGGCTTGCAAGGCATGACGCTTTTCCACAGATGTGTGTTGAATGTGAGAGACAGACGAACGAATGGCGGTTGCGGCAAACCTGCGTATTTAGCGGCACAACGTCACATTTGTAGGCTTCAAACTGGCACTCAGAAGCTGTTTTAATACACACACATACAGCAGCTGACTGGTCAGGGGCAGCAATGTCCAGTCTTTCAGATATTGGGTGTGTCCGAAATCGCAGACTTACACAGTACATACTGAATTTCATCAGAAGCCTACTACGCGACCGTTAATGCAGTGTGTACTATATGTATGCTTGAGAACAGTATGCATGCACTCGGACACACTGCAGTTACCATCTTACATATTACCTGACCCGGATGTTTACCAATGAGGTAGCTTGACCCCTGTGAAACTTAAAAATTATCAGTGGAAAAAGTCCATGAATTCATCTTGTGTAACTGGGTTTGTTTTCTGTGTAAAATTGTACAGAGACAACACTTCCTCTGCTATCTTTGCTGCTCCGGTGGCCTTGTGGAATAGCGTAACATCCATTGGTTGCACACTGTAGTACGTCAGCCAGCTACCTTTCGCCTACTGTCTCATCCATCCTGAGGATTCGGATGCATTGCTCACATTGCATACTATTTCTCCTACTACATAGCAAACAGGTCTGCAATTTCAGACACGACCACTGTCTCTGTTTCGCATCCAAACCAGGATTGTAAAAGAATAAGAGCAGCCCTTGTAGGCTGCCTGCAATGCCTTTGTTAGGGAACGTGTACATGTCTGCCATCTTGTGGAGCTTTTCTTGCTCTAGCTGTCAGAAATCTGGGGCTTTTGATGGTTAAAAACAAACAAAAAAATCACTATTCAGGAAATTTGTACTCAAGCTCCCATCAGCCTCTGCAAAGGAATTACAGAAAAGCCTTTTTAGTACCTACTAGATGGCAGCGGACATAGCGGAGCAACACTGTAGGGTACAGGAAGCTGTCATCAGTCTGCTGCTCTCGGGGATGTACTTGGGCTCTGTGCAGCACCTGTGTGAGCTCGATGACGGTTTAGGTGAGATGCAGCTGTCACCCTCTCTTAGCAGATTAAGAGTCATTGAAGTACTTTCAAAGCATTATGTAATGCTGACAAAGTTCTGCTGGTACATAGAATACTAGCCCACAGCATTTGAATTTGAGCCATGATCATTTTCATCACCATGGGGTAATGTTTTCTTCCTGGGAAAGATAGGCATTGTATGAGAAAATGAAGTATTTCATATTTATATTAAGTACCTAATACAGCTACCAGTGCTGGCATGTTCATCGTCATAATACCTGTTCGCACCCAGTAATTGCTCCTCCGCTGTTCCTGGCACAGCGGCCTGCGTCATTCACTTGCTGGTTCTCGCCACTTTTTCCCGAGGCTACCTGCCACCTGCTGGTGCCGTGCAGTTTAATCCCTTCGCATCTGGTTAATTACCCTGAAATAAATCATTTCAGCTAGTACTTTTGTATGCTTCCCCCAAGTCGCGTGCACACACACACGCTGGGGGGGGAGGAACTACGATCGAGCCCACATGCTTCTCTGTGTGGACATATTGTTGGATATTATCTGTTTTTTCCCCCTGTTGGTTTCAGCCATCCACCTACTCCTCTCTCAGCGGCTCCTGCCCCCAGGGCAAACTTTGATGCTCTCTTGTTTGATCTGGAGCCGTAAAGGGGTCTAATGTCCCACTTCCTCTGTGTGGTCTGCCTCAGAAAAGCAAGTCTCTGTGATGGTCTGGGAAGCAAGCAGTAAACTCCGACCTGCAGTAATTTCTGGCTTCTGGCAACCCTTCTGAACCTCTCTTAGCTTCATATTTGCCAGTCTCAGTTGACTTCTGGTGTTGGATCAAACACATTTCTGTGTTTGGTTAATTGAGTCGTGCTTGACTTCCCAGCTGCTTTGGTCATGTGTACTGTTTTTTTACCCAGTGGTTTGGTAGTATTTTTCTTTCATAATCTGCCCTTGTTTTGCTGTGTTTATTGCCTGCGTATGCATGACGTTTACCACCACTTTCATGTAAAGACAAATCCCTGAGGTCTGAGGATTTGAAGCAGCTTGGTTTGTTTGTTATATTAGCACAGTCAGTCAGTTTTATAGAGTTTACCTCTGCAGGTGACCAAAGATGGTCTTTAAAAACAGATGAAGCTGGCAAAGTTGGCAAAGCTGGGAAATCTAAGGTTGTAGAAGCTCTGCCTAAATGTGTGATGTTAAAACGCCAACAAGCCACATGCCCACATCTCAGGCACTGTCTGTTATGCAGAATACATGGTTTCCCACAGCAGTTTCAAAGTGACACTTTTCTCTTATGTTTTAGGAGCTCAAAGATTTGACTCAGAGGAACGACTGCTTGGACCTCAAAGGTGAGATTACATTTTACTTTTGTTTATTTGGTGAATCAGAGGCAGATAGTACAGATCATGTGTGGTTTCTGGGGTTTAGGGTTAGTTGCAGATATGCACCTGCAAGCATAACAGGCCAGTTTTTGGAGGAACTTTTAATTAAAAAATAAGGTAACTTTACTTGTGGGGCCAAAAATTATTTAGTAACTCAGTTACTATTCAAGTACAAATTGTGCACATAGTAGCTGCATGAAATACACGAACTGTTGTGATTCATGACGAAAGAACATAAGTTGAGTTAGTGTCTGGTTAATTAACACCTTAAGTAAAATTGTCACCTTAAATATAAATTATCGCATTATTTGTGCCCCTCAAGTAAAGTGTTACCAAAAATTAAATGTAAAAATATACAGTTCTTTGCATATCTGTACCCTTTATTAATTCTGTTTCCTTGTCTATATATTTTACTTTGAGTGCACCCAGGTAACAAGGAATTATATAAACTGGCTTTTTTTTTTTTGTTAATAAACACTTTTATTAATGTCATTATAAAGTGAGGTTTATACTGTATTGATTTTCTAAGTTTACCATGTGATGCTTATGAGAGCACTGACTCATCCCATCTAGGTGAGAAACTGGACTACAAGGCTTGTGAGTCCCTGGAGGAGATTTTCAAGAGGGTGCAGTTCAAGCTAGTGGTCCTACAGCAGACCAACCTGGATGAAGATGTGAGTGCTTCGCCCGTCTTCCTGGACACCTACTGGGGGACCTGTAGTACTGCGCCAACTTGTCAGATCCGAAACGCTTTGGTTTTTAATGTCCTGGTTATGCATTAATTACTGATACTAATTTCTCGTCTGTCATATAGACATAGGAGCTGGTCATGAGATTTTGCCCACAAAGCTGTTGTATATCGACCTTAATCCTTCTGTTAATTATGTGCGGTTGGTGTACTGAGAGTGGTCAGAGAGCTTTGTTCTGTCATCGACAGCTTTCGTCGTAGATATCAGGAGAGGATGGCCACTCTTGCGGCCACATTGATCATCAAGTTGGGTTGCGTGTTTCTACTTCATCATTTTGCGTGATCTGGGAGTGATTTGTTTAGTGATGTGCATTACCTCAGTCCCTGAAGAGATGACACGGCTGTGAAAGAGCCTTTTTCCAGATGAACATGGAAAAATGACTAATCAGGACCATTTTCTGTGTTTATGACATGGCATAGCCCCTACATCCCCTTAAAGATTTTGTTTGGGGGGGGTTAAGGGGATTATAGCATGTTTCCCTGCAGTACCATGCCACGTTAATTACAGGAATGTTCTCTGGTGCCGTCGCTCACAGTCTCGCTCGCCCCCCTTCTCCAGGGCGCCTCGGCTCTCTTTGACATGATCGAATACTACGAGTCGGCCACCCACCTCAACATTTCCTCCAACAAGCACATTGGCACGCGGGGCTGGCAGGCCGCTGCTCACATGATGAGAAAGGTGGGGCTCGGGGGTCCTTCAGGGCTGGTCGGCTGATTGCTGCTGACCAGTAAGTATAGTATATCACAATCGCTGCAAATGGGGCCTGTTAGGTAGCATAGTAAATCCAGGAGGGAATACAGGTAATAAAGAAACAGTTCAGAACGTGGTGGCCTGTTTTTTGCAGTCTAAATCCAGTTAAGATTAGTAGAATTGTGTGAAAATCTGCTTCTGTCCTAATGTTTGTGTGCGTGTGCGTGGGTGCATGGTAGCTCTCACTTTACACAGATCCTGAGCAGAATGAGTCATGAAATCCTGAGCGTCTTTGTGTCGTTTGTCAGTATTCTGCTCTGTTCACAGAAACTAAAAATCCCAAATGGCAGCTGGGCCTTCAGGCCTGTTTTATTGTGGCAAGTGCACTGCTATCTGGTGTCATGCCCTGTTATCCTCTATGGCTTCTGTCCTGATCAAGCAAGCCCTGTTTCACCCCAGATGAGACACAGATTTTGGGCATAATTCTATATATTTAAGACTGCTAACTAAACCAGCTCTTTATTAAAGGTGATCAGTTTGTCAGCTCAGTGCTCTGATTTTCCTTTATTTCCTTTATTTTCTTGCTATAGCTGCTCTGTATAGGTATACCATATATGCAACTTGAATACAAAATGCCACCATCTGTTGCTCATGCCTGGTTGCTTTTATTTGTACTAAAGAGGAAAGAACAGAGATTTGTGCATCTATTGTCATGGATGCCCATAACTGGTATGCAAGTACACATTCATTGCTAAAGCGATATGTGCGGCAATCGATTGTTGTAACAGCGGAAATGCATACGCTTTATGTGCCTTTGTGCTACTTTGACAAGAAATTACTGTGAATTTCAACCTTTGTACTGCGAATGAAGTACAAGTTACGAGGGTTAAGATGCACGATAATTTCTTGTCATATCAGAGCAAAAGCACATAAAAAAAACGCATTTGCATTGTTAGAGCAATCATTTGCTGCACGTTTCACTTTTAAAGGTGAATGGGTACTTCAGTACTTGCGTCCCTGTCAATAGTGATGTCAATAGTGGGTTGGGTTTTAAACTGTGTACACGCCCCCTCTTTTCACGCATGTCCTTCCCTTAGACAAGTTCCCTGCAGTACCTGGATGCCCGCGACATGCCGCTGCTGGACCATTCTGCACCATTTGTGGCCCGGGCATTGCGCATCAGCGGCAGCCTGGCGGTTCTGCACCTGGAGAATGCCGGCCTGTCTGGGCGGCCTCTCATGCTGCTGGGTGAGCCCCTGGTGGCCTGGGGAGGGGGATGGACTGTAAACATCATGGATCTCAGTGATCATCAGTGGTGTGATTTTTTTTATTTCTGCTTAGAGCTCCACCTGCTGGTCACTTGGTGTATATTGATTACTGAGTTGGACATACAGTAAATGAGCTTGGTGTTTCACAGTGTCAGTACTGACAGGCTCTCAGCATTTTGCTGATGCATAAAATGGCAGTCCAGATACATTTGTTGCTTCAGTTTATCTGTGGCATTAATATTTTTTAATATAAAAAATTATATTAGTTTAACATAAAAAAATGCAAGCAGTGACATTTTCTAAAATGGTGGTCTGTTTAGTTTAGTATGATGATATTTAACCCCACATGCACCCATCAGCCACGGCCCTGAAGATGAACATGAACCTCCGTGAGCTCTACCTGGCAGACAACAAGCTCAACGGCCTGCAGGACTCCGCTCAGCTGGGCAACCTGCTCAAGTTCAACTACAACATCCAAGTGCTAGACCTGCGCAACAACAACATAACGGACTCCGGTCTGTCTCTGTCTCTCTGGTCACACATGGAAATGCTGTCGCTGGCTCTTATCAGCCCTTTCACGTTTCTTGTTCCCATGCACAGGTCTGGCATACTTATGCGATGGACTTAAGGAACAGAGGAAGGGCCTGGTCACGCTGGTGCTGTGGAACAACCAGCTGACGCACAATGGCATGGGTTACCTGGCTGCCGCCCTGGTGAGCGCAGCCCCTCACACTCTTACACAGACACACACTTGCTAATGTAGCGGCCGCTAGCCCTGCTCTCTCCATATACCTTATACACACACGCTCGCTAGTGTAGCGGCCGCTAGCCCTGCTCTCTCCATATACCTTATACACACACGCTCGCTAGTGTAGCGGCCGCTAGCCCTGCTCTCTCCATATACCTAATACACACACGCTCGCTAGTGTAGCGGCCGCTAGCCCTGCTCTCTCCATATACCTTATACACACATGCTTGCTAATGTAGCAGTCGCTAGTACTGCTCTGTCCATCTACCTTACCCACAAGCTAATGTAGTGGGCATGAATATATCTTTGTCACCTTTCAAGCCTTTCTTGGCATTGTCCTGCATGAATATCATAACCTCCTTGAAACCTGCTGACAACTTCTTATACCAGTGTCTGAAGAAGGTGTCTTCTAGAAATAGTCAGTAGATTTTGTAGGTTTTACATCGTTGACAAATCAGAGCGGTCTGACACTGATAGTTGCCGCCCACATCATCACTCCTCCACCACCTTATTGTTGTTTGAAAAGTGTGTCCAATTTCTGGTCCATCAAGAGTCACTCTAATTTCATTTGTCCACAGAACCTTTCTAAAATCAGTCTTGAGACGTATCCATGCCCATTCTTGATGTTTTAGCCTGTGTGCCTTATTGAGTGGAGGTCGTGTTTCAGTGACCTTGAGACCTTAAGAGTGTCATGTACCACACTGCACCTAGTTCTTTCAGAGATTCCGTTCAGGTTGCGGTTTTGAAAAATGTGGGTGTTTGTTGCTGAAAAGTTTCTGGAAGTTTTTACCAGTTAATGTGCATCACCTTTCACTACACTTCTCTTTGGCTATTGGTCACAAAATCACGTGTTAAAAATTTAGCAGTTTTGATTGTTTTGTATCCCCCCTAACTCTTTTCTATTTTGTTTAATCGTAGGTTCCTCCTTGTCTCTATTTAAATAGTAATAATAATTTGCTTAGCCATTTCACACATGGTAGATATCTACAGATTTGTATTTTACTCCAAAGTACTCAGACCAAGCACTGAATAAGCTCTGTTTTTGAACACTCCATTTATAACTGGAGATTTAATCTGGACTGAAACTATTGGGCGGAAGAGAAGGTACAAGGCAGTACACACTTGCCTAATAATCGTATACGTGTTGTGATGAAAACATGCATCATGAGCTCAGAAGTATTCAGTGGTGGGAATTATAGAGAGGCACAGAAATGCAGACATTCCAGTGGACATTGAAAGCCCTGGGTCTCAGCAAGAGAAGGCTTACCCATCAGTTTGTAATGAGCAGAAAACATCTGACCTCACCCCTGTCACGGAACATGGCACTTTTGTGGCATGGAATGTGGAACTTCCTGTTCTGTTGTTGAGTTCTTGGTTGAAGGATGAAATGTCAAATTTAATAAATTGGCTGTTGCATTTAGAGCTGATGAATATGCAGAGGCTTAGGGTAACGGTGTCGTGACACGTCAGCCGTTTCTTGTTCCCTCCCTCCAGCCCTGCACACAGAGCCTGGAGACCCTCAACCTCAACTACAACTCTGTGGGCAACGAGGGCATCCACAAGCTGAAGGATGGGCTGATCGGGAACCGCTCCGTGCTGTGCCTGTGCCTGGTTTCCACCAAGCTCTCCTGCGAGGGTCAGTAGCCCATCGCCTGCTCCCGCCTAGGGGATCCCATGTATGATGCGGCACCTTTAGCAGGGGAACTCCACGGCCAACGGGCCTTCACGGCTCCCCCCCCCCCCCCCCCCCCCCAGGTGCTGTGGCCCTGGCCGAGTTCATCGCCGAGAGTCCCCGGCTCCTGCGGCTGGATCTGCGGCAGAATGAGATCAAGACGGGAGGCCTGATGGCGCTCTCCCTGGCGCTCAAGGTCAACACCTCCCTGCTGCGTCTCGACCTGGACAGCGAGCCCAAGAAGGAAACTGTGAGGACGCTGAATGAGGGGGGCGCTCGGGGGGGGGGGGATATAGAAGGGTATACATTAATGACTATTTTTCTATGGAGTAATATGAGATATTGTGGATAAACAAAGTAAAAAGATGTTGGTGGTCTGGTGCTGCTTTTTGCTGATTAAAGTCTGACATTATTTTTGTAAATATACTTTTCATTTTTATTTCGGTTCACAGATTTTCTCTTAGTGTCCGTTTTTTCCCTTCACTTTTAGTTTATGATATCATTGGTCCTAACAAGCCCAGTGCGCACAAATACACGCTCACACTGTCAGTCCAGGTAGAACAAGCACAGATTTGAACCTATTCTCTTTTCTCAAACACTTACTCAATGGAAATTCTAAGGTAGCAAGCAGACAACTTAATAAGAAATAATAAGTGTATTTAGCGACTACAAGGACAAAAGATATTAAAATGCTCTCTGGACTGATGGTACTTTAATAAACATGTACATGTTGTACGCCATTGAACTATTATCACAAAACAAAAATGTGGTTTTACAATGTGCAATTTGAACTACTCCCATTATTACGTGGCGGCATTAAAGGAAAACATTTGTTTTAATGAATTGAAGTGGTTTAGAAATCATAATGGTAATTTCAGTAAAATATTAAAAAATGATGCATCAATTTTCAGAGTCAACATCATCAACTGCGTTGACTAATCACGGCTGCCCTCGTAAACATGAGTGTATGATTAGCATCTTGGTTTATTAATATTATGTATTTAGTTTGCTGTCGCAGTTCAGCCAGTTAGGTGACTTTTCATCTCTGAAAAGCCCATTGCGTGTGGCGGTACATATGTGACTGGCGTGATTCAGGGTGTGTGTGGGACTGGCAAGACTTGGGATGTGTGTGTGACTCGAGGTGCGTGTGTGACTCGGTGCGTATGTGACTCGCAATGTGTATGTGACCGATGTGACTCAGGGTGGGACTCTGAGTGCAGGGCTGGGGTCCCTTCCCAGGTATTCCTGCCTTGTGTCCCCTGCCACCTTGTATAGGCTCCAGGCTTCCTGCCACCTTGCTATGGGTATGTGATGGAAGATGGATGAATGGATGGATGGAAGGATAAAATTTGTCAGATTTGCAGCTCTTTCTCAGAAACATTGTCAGTTTGACTTTGTCTTCGTAAATAATATCAGGTGAAAGATGGTGTGTGTTTATCATGTGGGGCAAAGTCGAAGCATAGATTTGCTCTTTATCCCGTTTCAGGTGAAGAGTTTCATTGAGACCCAGCGCAGCCTGCTGGCTGAGATCCAGAAAGGCTGCAATCATAACTTCTTCCTGGCCAAAGAGAAGAAGGAGAGTGAGCAGCAGGTGCTGCACTCAGCCTCCATGCCGGAGATCGCCTCCACGGAGGACGAGCCAGGGGAGGACAGGCCGCCCTGTCCGGGGCCGTCGGAGCAGCAGGAAGGTCTTTTTGAGGAGGACGAGGCCGAGGGAGTTGTGGGGGAGGAGGAGACGGGTGTGGCCTCTGAGAGTGAGGGGGGGCTGAGCAAGGGAGGTGAAAAAGGCGTGGGCTTTGGGGACTCTGACTCGGATACGGACGACGAGGACACCGGGCCGGGCGTCGAAGCCCAGGCTGCACAGAGGACTGCTGCCTCCTCAACCCCGGGAGAAACTCCACCCACCCCCGTGCCTCCACCCCCACCCACCTCCACCCCCGTAGAGGGCATCACCATCACTGAATCCCCCATATCATCCCCGGGGGCCCCTCCTTCACCCCATCGTTGCTTCTCTGTATCGAGCCCGGGTAGGGGGCACAAGATTTTCATGGTGACCCGTGTAGAGAGCCCCCCTGAACAGCAGCAGCAACAGCTACAGGTGGGGGTACCGCAGACGCAGCCCCCTCCCGAAGGGAAAGCTCCAGAGGAGCAGCCCTCTGTGATGCCGGAGCAAGATACAGAACCACAGCGGGCCCAGGAGGGCAGTGCAGGGTCGCCCCCGACGCTAACCCGGGAGCCCACTTCGGATGTCCCAGGAGCGCGGCAAGAGGAGGCGCGGGCACAGGGGTGCCACCTGCTGGGCAATTGTGGCACGGCAGCCGAAGTATGTTCCAAAGGTGAAGCAGCAGGAGCTGCTCTGCCCAATGGCCTCCGAGCCGAGTTTGCCCTGTGCCTGCCAGAGCCTGAGGTGCCCAAAGCAGGCAGCTGTGTGGCAGAACATGGTAAGTGTCGTCAGCTGTTCCCTACCATGTGCCAGAGACGAGTAATCTGACTGCTTTTTTGGAGAGTGATATATGCATGTGAGTGAGTGTGTAGCAGATCATGTGAGCGGAGTGGAGCGGTGAGAATTTCCGAGGCTGTTGGCTCGGCCCGCTCCTCCGCTCTAATACGCACTAAGCCGCTCCGCTCAACACCGCTCCTCGCTCCACTAAAATTTCCTCCCGCTCCAGTCAAATCGCTTTACGCTCGCTCCAATTTAAGAGGGTCAAATCTGCATGCCTAACAAATGTCACCTTAAACCGAAGCCTTATATCATAAAGAAATATGAGCAACAGCAACATTGCCAGTCAGAACACAAAATATTTATTTTTAAGCAACATATAGGCAACAACAGACCGGTTTGGCCATGGCATTCCACACAAAAATAGGCTTAAAACTAAAGGAATCAGTGGGCTTAATAGCCTAAAGAATATACAGGCACGTTTTCATCTCAATTTTTTTCTGTTGATGCTGCTGCTGCGTCTCTCTATAAAATAAAATTTCACTGACAGCGTTACGTGAGATTAAAAAAATCCTATTAGACCTACTTTAAATGACAAAACAGATTTATTTGATTACCAATATTTACTTTATAGGCTTTTATACTTTACTTTATAGACTTGATATGCTACACCCATATAAAACTTCCTCGCGTTTTGCTCTGGCTTCCGCCTGTTCGCGTAGCACACTCTCATGTTTCTGAGAAAAATGATTCCAAAGTGAATCTTTACTCACCACATTGTTGTTCTTGCTCTACATTATTGTCATCTATACGTTTGATAAGAATAGTACACTTGTATGATTTATCAGTTTCCTTTGTGAAATACTCTGCAAATTCCATCTTGGCCAATTTGTGTAAGTCTTGATAATTGTACAGATGAATTCTGGGTGAATTTGGGCCTCAGAATCGTAGTGTGAGCGATATCGGAGCAAAATTGGAGCGAGACAGAGCGACCGCTCCAGCCTTAATTAAAAAAATCGCTCCGCGCTCTGACCAAATTCCGCCCACTCCGCTCCTCGATCATGCTCTGCTCCACTCCGCTCACATGCTCTGGTGTGTAGCCACATCCCTCCATATCCACATCCCCCAATGCTTCCTGCTGGAATCCCCTCACAGACGCAAGGACTGAATCTCTTTATTTCCCACACCTGGATCTCGTTCCTCTAGCTCATCAGGAGGGGTCTGTCGGAATTTCTCACCCCTCTATCTCATCGGGAGGTGTCTGTCTGAGTTTCATACCCCTCTATCTCATCGGGAGGGGTCTGTCGGAATTTCTCACCCCTCTATCTCATCGGGAGGGGTCTGTCTGAGCTTCCCAGCCCTCCAGCCCCTCAAAGGGATTTTATCTAAGCTTTCCTACCCTCTTGTTTCTGCAGTGCGATCCAGCGCCGGTCTGAGCTGTGGGCAGGACTTGGAGGAGCTGCTGCGCGAGGCTAGCCTGGAGATGGGGAGGGAGGCGCCGTGATGCCCCGCTAGGTATGGAGGTAGTTACACTGCACAACTGTTTCACTCCTGCAAATGAGTATGCAAAGTTCCACAAAATGTCTCATATTCAGTGTCTGGATTAATGACATGTTACTGACATGATTTAAGTAAACCTTAAATGACTTTTTTCTAGTCGGACAAACCCGGATAGAGAATGTTCTATCTGTCTAATCTATCTATTACTTATTTGTATTTATTTTTACTGTTGGTTTTTACACACTAGTCTGCAGGTAAAATAATAACCAGCAATGTATTGCTTCTGGAAGCCTTTGCACAGCCAGAGCTCTTGATTACTGCTTTCCGGGTCTCGCTTCATGACCTGAACTAAAGCTGATTAACTGAAGGATTCCTTGTTTCACTGAGGCCATTATTTAGGCAAAGCTTCTTGCATCAGCCTGGCATTTTGCTGAAGTTGTTGATCTCATCTTTCTGCCTATTATGCAAGTTGCTGTACGCATCTTCATTCTGTCTTCTCTGTTCTTTCCCTAGGAGGGGGGGGGGGTCCTTCACAGTTGAGGAATAAAAAGTTGTCCTCACAACTTGCCTGCTCAAGTTGTGCCTCCTTTTCCTCTTCCTCTGTCCCCCCAGAAGCCCTGACACGTTCTACTCTAAAAACTGAAAGTGCTAAAGATTTTCACTTGAAAAAAAAAAATTAATAATGACAAGAAATAGTTAAAAAGGAAAACGCAACAAAACAGTCAAGCCACAAAAAACAGACGGTGAGGAAATGTTGCAAACACACAGCACCTTGATCTATCACTACAGCCCACTTGTCCGTAAAAGGCGATTTGGACGCTATGAGGTTAGGAGTGACACTGCGGATTGCCCGGGAGTCTGGCCGCTGTAACCAAAGATCCACAGAAAGCACGCAAGTGTGGGTCCTTTGCCTTCCTGCATGGGGCTCTCAGCTCTTGCCTGGGACAAACACAGTGGATTCCCCTGCATCCCCCTAGTGGATTCCTGGTGATGTTGCTCTGCTGCAGGCAGAGGTCTGGCATGGGAAGGCAAATGCCATGGCTAAAAGCCTTTATTATCTAAAAGATTTCTTATCTGTGTTTTGACTCATTCCTAATTTGTGGAATGGCTGCCCCCCCCCCCCCCCAGCTATACCTAGATTTTACAGAATTGCCATCTTCTACAGGCAAAATGAAAACGTCTAGGATGCCCTTTAGAAGTGCAGGATATCTGCAGGATGTTCTGCGTGACAGGTCCAGATGCCTGCATAAAGCAAGAAATTGCCATCAACAAAGAAGGAACTCCTCTGCCCCCAAGCATAACCTATTATAGAATTTTGTTCAGATGGTCAACCTGAAACAGAATGATCACAGAACAGGTGGAAGGCCAGTGGTGTCTTTAAGGACGCAGTGGTGACCAGCTGCGCTCTGCAGCTGTTTCCGCCCCCCCAGTCTTCCACCACTAGGCCGCCTCTTGCCATTGCCAACACGCTGACGGCTTGTGACGAGAGGAACGAAGCCGCATGCAGATGTGCCCGTCTTTCTTCATTTTTGCTGCTTAAGGAATCACAGTTGTTTGTAATTATTTTTTAGCTTTGAGACTGTGTGATTGTTTCCTCTCTACTTTTATTAGAAATTATTCCTCTCAGTTTTAATTTTTTTCTTGTTGTATATCTTTTGTTTCGAAAGAGTGACTTTTTTTTTTTTGTTTTTTTTTTTTTTTTTTTTTT
>JAODJW010000036.1:9920729-9940324 GCA_026777045.1 Hyperopisus bebe | reverse complement strand
CAGGAGAGTAATTTCTGCAAGTTTAACTTAATTTTTACCTGTTCTGTTTAGTTGCGCTATCACTACCATCTGACGTCAACGCAGCGCCGCGCTTGGGTAGAGCAGGTGTGCCCGTTTGTTGTTGGTGTAAAACTTAAAAAGACGTGGATCACGACAACATCGCATTCAGTTTAGAGCACATTGCTGTAAATATCTAAACATACAGATAAATATCAGTACAACTGTAAATGTTATGCTTTTTAAGTGTGTAACAGTCAATATTAAGTGTGTCGTAAACTTTGCATTGCCTAATCTAAATATTAGTATGGCCTGTGAATTCTGTTTAGTTTTCTCTTGGTTTTGAATTGTGCCATAATGTTGAGCCTAAGTTTATTTATTTTTTTTTGCAAGAAGACTTTTAGAAAACATAGTAGTTATATAAATATTTGCACTTTTGTGTACAATGACTTCAAATCTGTTCTGATTGAGGAGGGAAAAAACCAAATTTTGCTGCTGTTGCTGCTGCTACAAACTGTCTCTTCCTCTCGTCGTGGTTTCAGACTCTCACGTCGTAGCGATACTGGACTTGTTCCATGCTCTGCTTTGCTGTACCACTAAACCGTACTGTTGAGGTTTGTTTTTTTTATTTTTATATTTTTTTTTGGGAAGGGGTTTGGATGAGAGAGCTGGCAAACGAATGTTACACATTTGAGCTTGTCAGCTTTTAAGCTTGCAAAGGCGGAGAGACATGCTGCGTTTGGAGAGATGATGATGATATTGATGATGATGATATTGATGATGATGATTGATGAAGGTTATGTATAGGGGGACGGCTTCTGTTGCTGGAGGGTTTTAAGTCGTTTAACTTGTGGGTTAAAAAGCTGAATGGATCGTGGCTGCAGAGGAACAGTGTAGAAAATGACTATGAACTGTTGCTGTTCAAATTTGTGAAAGTTGCGTCCAAAATATAAGCTGTGAAATATCAATGTTTTCCAATAAAATAAAAACTATACTAACAGCATTTTGTGCTTGGCTGTCCTTTTGCATGGTACTCCAAGATGCTGTTAATCAAGCTAAAAACTTTTAAGTTATATCACGAATAGGCCACTATTATGAAGATATTACTTGCATGATAATGAAATCATTGCCAGATATGGGAATGGAACTAGCAACCTTCTGAGTCCTAACATCATTTAGGGCCACACATAACCCCAGATACTGGCACATATAGGTTGGTTTACTTAATGTATATATCAATGGTAATTGCTTGAAAACCTGAATAAGCCTGTGTCTGCATAGAGATATGTCCCTTTCACATCTATATACACTTCTTGGTAAAAAAAATAAATTAATAGACAAGTAATATTTCAGTGTATGGTTTTCATTTTGTTTATCAGGGTTAACGGTGAATATCTACACGTTTCCTCTAACAACTATGATCGTAAATTCCAATTAATGACCAATCAATTTATCTGTCTTACCGTTTTCTTTTTAACTACTCGTCTCACCAAAGCACTGCCACGTTGGGCTGGAAATTATGCATGGCCACGTGCCCAAGTACAGGTCAATGTAGCCTGGAGTAGTGCGCATGTCTAAATGTTAGTGGGCGTGTCGAAAGGTTTATCACGTCTCCACTTCTCCGAGACTAAGAGCGAGTACAGAAAATTGGACCGTAGTCCGCTTGCTAGTAAAAGAAATCATATCGGACTACATTTTTTTTTATTGAATTTTACTGAAGTAGCCCAGTTGGTTAGTAGCAATAATACTCATATACCACGTTATCGCTGCCCAGCAGTAAACGCATCAATTTCAAGAACAAACTTGTTTGGGGTTGTGTCCTGGCCTTTTGGCTTCCTTTTGCCCACCGTCGCTTCCGCTAACGGATGCTGTGTTTGTTGAAGTTGACATGAATCAGTTTGCACGTACCAATTGAGCTGTGTAAACTCTGCTCCCACCGACCGCTATCTCCACCTGCCCCAGGATTCGGAAATGAGAGCGCGACTGCTCCAGGTACGACGTGATCAAACACATGATTTTTTTCATTATTTTAAAATGAAATGCTGTCTGTTTAAAGTAACTTAATGAGGTTTGCAAGAAAAAAAAAAGTTGTAACCCGCTTCCGTACTGTTAATTATCAAAAATAAATATATGTTCTTACCAAATTCATTCATCCTTCAGATAAATAAATGGGTTTTCATGATAAAATATAGAATACGGTGTGAGAGGCTTATGGCAAATACGTTTTGAATGAGATTTTTAGTATGTAGCCGGTTTTGCAAGACGTTGGTGTAGATTTAAATATCAACACTAGAGGGAGTTGTATCTCCAACCAAAATACTGACTTTCTTTTTGAAACGGTGACCTTTTTTGTTTTTCCTGAACGGATTCCTATTTTGTCCACTAGGTACATGCTGCTATATAAGGTCGTGTTTCCCAGCTTGACCGATCCTTCATTTGCCCCAGATATAGCCGATAATCTGAAAAGACGCATATCCTTAACTACAACCAGGGATACCCTCACTGACACCATTAAGACAATTTGGCCTGTATGTACTTATAGAGACAAAGTAGAGTGCAATTTAGTCGCTTGTGGACAGAAATATCGTAAGTGAAGGCTTGCGTGAAGATGTACAGCGTCTTAGCGATTCACGAACCAGCCAGCCGTACGGGAAATGTATCACTGCGTGTTCTGTTTGCTCTCGGCCCATGTTTGAGCCCAGTGTGGATTTGCAATGGAAAATACAGCATGGCCCCATCCCCCGTGCCACGTAGGCTTCTAATCACTGTCTCAGTTTATTGCAACTAGGCATTAAATGGGGCTAAAATGGTTCTGATCTGATACAGTTGTACTCTTGGTACTTCCCACCCCCTTGGAATATCAGTGTGTTTATTTTATCTGGATATATTTGTCTGTTGGTGTGGGTGCTTCTGTTTAGTGGCCCAAATCAGCACTTCAAATCTCAATGCCTAAGCAGCACTGGTCCAGCATACCAAAACGTCCAGATCTGATGACAAAGAACTCCTCCCAGAAGGCCACGTCCTCCGGCAGATATTTACTCGGTGTTCCCTTCTCAAACCTCCTCCGGGGTACCTTTAGGGTTCCGTAAGCGAGCCCACAGGGTTGCCCCTGGTGTGCCTGTTTTTCATCTTTCACGTTGACCTAGAACATGACATGGTTGTGTTTGGCGACGCCCAAGCAACATGCGGGTGCCTGCGGACGTGCATGCGGTTTACAGAGCGGAGTGACGTTAGCAGAACGCGAGCCCTGCCTCAGAGAGGCTTGGACGTGTGGTTTGGCGAGGCTAGCTTTTGTTGTGAGCGGTCGAATCGCAAACAAGGACAAAACAAATTCAGCTATGGGTTGGATGGTGCTGTGTGGAGGAAACAAAGCAGAACAAAGACACAGGTTGTCAATTCAGGCACCAGTAGGGCTATATTACAGTACCCCTGGAATAAGGTACTCAACCTGGCAAAGGTTTCTGGAAGGATCAGTGATCAGGCAGTTACAGGGGCAGCTTGAGGAGGCCTTGTCCATGCAGGGACAAAACTAAGATTGACTGCAGCAACTTAACTGCCGTCATGTTACACCTAAAGTATCTGAAGCTTCCTCCGTATCGACCACTGGATTGGTAGTCTCCGTCCGAGATCAGCACACTGAACTTTACTGCATTGTGTGCTTCTGTACCTCTTGTTCCATATTTATAATTTATAATGACATTTAATTGAGAGAGAGAGAGAGACAGAGAGCAAGGAAGCAATGCTGCAAATGACTGGAAAGAAACTGTACACAAAGAGTCATGAACTTCTGGGAAACCAACATAGCGTTATGGCCAGTGAAGCGACTCGACGTCATCCCTGGTGCCCATGAGGGAAAGATGCAGCTTTGACAATCACATAAACAGTCGATCAAGAAGAAAGACTGTTTTAATCCTGGCAGTCACGTTTAACATAACGCAGGTCCCTCGCTCGCCTACAGATATATTCTGGGTGCCTGCAGACTCTAGCCTGCCCACGGACACTTAAATAACTTATTAGGAAAGACGCACAGGTTTCTGCCACTCCAGTATAAATGAGGGTCTCTGACCTTTTCCAAACACTTCAGTGACGAGAAAGTGAAGAGTCGTTCAGCGTAGCATTGCCAAAATGAACAGATACAGTCTCATGATATTTTGAAGTGCCGCCTCAGTGTTTCACATTTAAGGTGGACCACCAATATATATAGAATCCTACTTGAATATCTGTACTGTAGTGAATGTGTTTTGATATGGAGACAGTGCAAAATCATTCACTCTCACATGTTGTGGGGGTGTTTTGTTTGATGTAGCCTGTTTTCTTGCTTTTTCATCTCACCAAGAATCTCTGCCATTAAAAATACATTAAACATATGATGCATTAAGATATGGCTGAACTGCGCCTCCTGAGAAATGTAGCCTAGCTAAAGAATAAGCAATTGATTTATTAAGCACTGAACCGAAACAATTATCCTTGCCTTTACCTTAACTACATTTTGCTTTTAAATCGGCAGTAAGGTTTGTAGGTGAGAAGACTTTTCTTGCCACGTTGGTTTTTTTAGCTTTAATGGGACAAACACTATCCTTTGTAAGGTCATAATTTGGTCAATATTCATGCAGTCTAATGATCAGTTTATCCCAGTGAATACAGGCATCCATCCATCTTCCAGGGCCACTTATCCAGTATTAGGGTGCACTAAGCCTGGAGCTTCTCCCAGATGGGATAGGGCACAAGGCAAGAGACACCGATTCAGTGAACCGCATGCTTTCAGACTGCAGGAGGAAACACACAAGTTCCACTTGCTCAAAATCACCTCCTTATGTTGCACTTAAGTCGCAATAAATGCACACATAAGCAAATACTAATTAAAGAGAAACAATTCCTTCTTGGGTTATCTGGTCACCAAGGACAATGCAAGGAAATGCATGCCCTGCTTATCTTCATTTACTTCATTTTTATGGACACTTGGGAGACTTGGACCTTTTCCCTTTTTAACAGCCGAATACATAGCCCAGCCTGGCCACACAGTCTGTGCGGCGCATGCAGATGTGGAGTGAGACCCTCCCCATACCTGACAAGGGCCACACCAGCAAGAAGGTTCTGAGGAAGTTGGCCTGATTGATAGCGCTGGTGTTCCCCCCCCCCATTGTAAAAATGTCAGGGAGATGGGCATCTCACCCGATTTGAAAAAAGGCCCTTAATCATGTCAATATTTGACAGAACCTTCCTGATTGCCTCAGATGGTTTCCCTGGAAAGTTGGGCCACAAATTGATTTGTTCCTGAGGCTGTCACCCCCCCCCCCCATTCTGCCACCATTTCCTCTTTCCTGTAGAGGTGCAGGTGACCTTCACAAAATCATCTCATGCCCAATAAAGATAAGAGCGATCAATTTGCCTCTGAATCTGTTACGAGTTGCCACTCTTCCCCTTGTAAATCAAATCTCTGCCTATTATCTACAGAAGTGGCACTACAATAAAGAAATAGTTTTGGTAATATTTAGTTTAGCAGATAAAGTTGCTAGCTGCTTCAGTACGACCAGGCCTCGATTCCAGATTGCAGTCGAATATCAGGCAGCGCCATCTGAAAACTGTCTTCCTGTTTTCACAGCAGAGTGACTTTTTCTCCAGTTTATCTATTTCAGCATCAATGCAGTGTTGCGCTTCAGTGTTACTCCCAGCAGCCTCCTCCTATAGTTACACCAGCCCTGCCCAGAAAGAAGCGAGAGAAGGCGAAAGGTTTCACATCCCGTGTGAGTTTAAGAAGCAAGCTGCAAATGAGAGAGCTGTATTTAACAGGAGTGACTGAATGCCGGACGACCAGTCTGTTCTATGATGCAATATTTTTTTTTACTTTTATTTACTAGTTAACCTCCTGTTGACCTTGAAACAGGATGCATGTTTATTTTATGACTGAAAGTGATGTACCCATGATTTTCTCTGGATCATAGCAGTGGTCGTATTAGGCTGCTGCCTGGGCTCCAGATGTACCCCATGATTCATAGCCGTGTTCACCAATAACAGAGCTTCCCCAGTAATTGTTGACGTATCAGTTCTTTCTTGCCCATTTTGTAATCACAGAAAAATGGCCTCCCTTTGCTCACATGGCATTACATTATATGTTCAGACTTCACTGAGTTTATATGTGCTTGTTTGTGTTTTGCATCATATATTTACATACAGTACCGGTCAATTGTTTGGACCTGCCTGCTTTTAATGCATTAGTCTCTGTTTTCAATGAAGTAATACGAATCAAATAATACAATTACCAAGAGACTTGATCAACATCTCAAAACTCTGATTTTAGACTATTCTAAATAGCCTTTTTTGGTTTGATGACAGTATTGCAGGTTCTTGGCTTTCTTTCAACCAGTTTCCAGATGCAGCCACCTGGAATGCTTCTCTGACCGAGGAGTTTCCACAAGCTCTGGGCACATGTTGGCCACCTTGCTGTTACTTTTTGATCTAACTCATCCAAAAACCGGCTCTGTAGGGCCGGGGTCACCAACCTTATTGAAACTGAGAGCTACTTCACGGGTACTGAGGCATACAAAGGGCTACCAGGTTAAGTTTAGATCCTAAATTTATCTAAACTTCATGTATAATAAACATGTTTTAAATGCTTTTTTTAGATATTGTCATTTTCAAATCTATATAAATGCAAATGGGATTAAAGAAGAATAGCAACAGGATAAAATTAAACTTTAGATGCTGCTCACTGGTGAGTTGTGCTATTTTTAGAACAGGTCCACGGGCAACTCATGTGGTCCTTGGGGGCATGTTGGTGACTCTTGCTGTAGGGTTTCGGTTGGGCGATTGTTGAGGCCACATCATCTGTCACAGCACTCCACCTCTATCCTTGTTCAGGAGATAATACTTGCTACATAACCTCAAAGTCAGCTTGGCATTCTTCTCTTGCTGAAAAGCAAATGATTTTCAATGGGTGTTTCCAGATTATTGACTGATACCATACATCATATCACCTAATCTCATATCTCAACGAAGTCCTTCACACTGCTTGTTCCAGACAAAAATTAACATGTCGACAGCTCAATCTGTATAAATAGACACTCCACCCATACTTTTCAAATTATTTATTAACATTTTACACCTGTATAGACATTCGATACAGATCATGCCAATACTGTGGAAATCCATTATTATTCACAATCCTGTATGAAGCATTAGTTGAGATAGCAATCACCTGTAATCACTGTCACAGACACAAGCCCATGAGGAGATTACAGTGGCTGGGCAAGGTAACAAAGATACACACAGAGACATCCATGCACAAGCAATGTTGTGGCTTCTGATCAGACACAGGTACCCTGTAGGAGGAAATGCAGACGTGGGTCTTATCTACCCTTATTTGCCCAACACTGAAGCACTACACCTACGAGCATGCCTAAAGCAAGATGCACTTAGCTTCCAAAACCACTTACCCAACACAGGGTTACAATGAGTTTGGAGTCTCTCAGAGAACACACTTCATCTCACATTACGGGCAGTTTAAAAACAACAATTAACTGCAGGAGGAAACTGGAGCACCCAGAAGAAACCTACATAAGCTGTGAGACTCCCATGCTACCCATCAAACTACCCTAGGAAGACATTGAAAGCTTGTAAGCAAATGGGCACGTTTCAGGAGGTTAGCGAATGGTAACTTCTAAGGGAACGCCATACTCTCTCTCTGATGCATTAGTCGGTTGTGCGAAGGGTAGGTTCATGTTTCCGCCGTGGTTCAGAGCATCCTCCCCAACACAGAGCCAATGGTCACACAGGCCACCTTCATCACAGAAGATCTAGGCAGAGCAGGAGAAGCCAAAATCCTCCATGACATATGGACTTCACACAGGCATTTGAAAGGAAGATCCCAGTTCATGTTTTTTTGTCCATAAAAATTGAGCAGAACAAAGAATCATGGTACGTGAAATGTATCAGAATATAGACAGGCCTGTACTGATCAAGCACAATGTTATACCACCTTCACACTCTATTCTGCAAGAACAACAGAACACTGACAACTCTGTCAATTGATATGAGCTGCATATCTTCCGCCATGTGAAATAAAGAATGAGAAATATGACACTGATTTATAAGGAATGAAATGTTTACATTGTTGAACAAACAGAGTAACCATGAAGACACAGACTGGAGGAATATATTATCCAGGGGACCACAAATGATCATCTAACATCCCTAACAACGTTTTGTCATAAGCTAAGCTAAATAATTCTCTAATTATTCTCCAAACTCAATTATTCTTTCCCTGGAGAAGGTCACTATGCATTATTTATGTTCACAGCATAGTACCAGGCCTCTGTTTCTCACAAATTCTTTAATTCATATGAGATTAAAGCTTTTCCTTTAACAGCAGGCTTGTCATTCAGATACTGGGTTGGGGAAACTCACTTGTGAAGATGCTTAGTACTAAACAGGGCTTTCCACTTAAAATACTGCTATTTAAAAATCTAGATCAGCCATAAGACTGGCATAATGCTATGAAATATGACAGGTTTTCTGAAGTATCCTGTTTCTCACTATCTCATGCGACGTCGATGACGAACAATCCCTTGTTGAAGTATAGATAGGGCTGTTAACTGAGGAACAGCGCCAGGTGGGAGCTGTGCCCATGTCTCCCCTTCATAGCCACATCCAAACGTTGCCTTGGTGATGTTACGACAATAGGCAGCTCCCCAGTTAAGAATGATTAAGGGAGTACAATCCTTGAGAACACAACAGAAATTCAGAAAATGGCTCAATCTGCATTTTCTGTGACAATTATTGATTTGGTTGCTTGGCCTGTCTTTTACACTGGAGGAATCTGAATAGTGTGCAATCCGTTAATAAAGGTTACTTTACAGCTTACTTTAACCTGTTTATAGGCTATAGAGTGAGGATTTCAGGGTATAGCCACAAATCTTTATTATTTTATCATTCCAGGTCGGCTATAGAAAGGGGTGCGTAAAACACAGCTTGGGTTCTCAGTAAAACTGCATGACATTCAATATACCGCCTGCTCATCTCAGGCCGTCTCCAAACAATATAGCTCACCAAACTTGGGAAGCTCTGCTCAGGTGTAATTTTTTTCTCGATACTCCCACACTGACACAGACGGTGCAGACGGTGTGGGAGTCACCTGATGTGCCTGAAGTTCCATTCCCTGCTTCCAGAGGACACTGTAAGCAAGGCTGTTACTGTATGTTGCCATTGTGTTTTTCTCTGCTAGTGACATCCAGAAAAAGTGCTTTAGGGATGTCTGGAAACATCTGGCACCCCTCTGCCCAGTGGGCTCACATTTGGTCCTTGTGCAGTTTGATACCGCTTCTGTGACTGCCCCCTTATGGCTAAAAAGTGTAAAAGGATAACACTGCAAGCCAGGTGAGTCACTTCTCCTCAGCCAATAAAAATGCAGTGTACCACTTCTCAGTCAATAAAGGTGCAGTGTACCACTTCCCCTCAGCCAATAAAGATGCAACACACCATCCTATATGGACATGGGATTCTGACTTTTTATTTGCGATTGGTCACCCCATTGCTCAGCTAGGTTTCTCATCTCTGATCCCACTCCAGCCTCCTTCCTCAGTCCTATATCTTCAGGGGGGTGGGCCGCGATCCCTCACGTCTTGAAATCTAGGCTTTCAGCTCCATGACATGTGCCTTCCTGCCGTCCCTGAGGACTGACAGGCAGCCTCCATGCTGGCTTTCCTCCGAATTTTGGGTAGGCTGCCTCAGTTTCACTTTGCTGATCCACAGGTGCCCGTAGCCTGTCCTCTCCTGGTCTGGGTCCAATCAGTCAGTCTGGGTTCACATGGGCATGCTGGGAAAAGTCTGCAGTGGGAGCGTGCCAGATGGCTGCAGCGGCCTGACCTGTGCGGGGCTGTTGAGGGTGTTGTGGGCAGTGTTCTTGAGCGCCCCCCGGGGGATACGGCAGCGCAGCAGTGATCGCAGTTGACGGAACACAGCCTTGCGGCAGATGATGAAGACCCAGGGGTCCACGATGGGATTGAAGGCGGAGAAGCGGAACGCCGTCAGGTTCTGCTGGTCGTTGCCGCCCGGAGACACGGCGCTGATGAAGCCGCAGATCTGTGGAAGAGGTACGGGGAGAACCCATCAGCAAAAATGTGAAGGAAAAACCTAGACTTTAGACTGAGCTTCTACCAAACAAGGCATTAAGTACAGGAGTGGAACCATGACAAATCTTTAATCCATCTAGAACTTTCACATGGGAAATGAACACAGCGAATGGCAAGTAGTGACCATTTAATTAAGGCCCAAAGACAAACAAGGAACAAATAGAAAAAAGAAAGATCAAGATTTATGAAATGGTAATTGACCTGTAAGTTCTAGGTTTTTGGCCAGCTGGTACAAGGCTCTCATCTCTAGGACTATGTGCACAAACTCATTCTTGCGTTTTATCCAAATGGTCCCTTAATGAATTATCTTTGTTGGTTGAATGTTATTATAGCGCCTGTAAATGTTTACATGTTGCTATGGCCTGCTCTGAAAAGTAATGTAGTAAGCAATGGATGGACTGGGGGTGCAGACGCGGAACGGCCAGGACGTTTTCCATGCGGTGCTCCAGGCATTTGCACCTCACTTCTGGATTTCGCTGTTTTGGTGCATTAGCCTCCATTACAAGATGGAAAAGAAAACCTCTACATCATCGCTAATCAACATTTACAAAGAGTAATTAGCCCAGAGGCAGGAAGTGTGCTTCAGGTTACAGGCTGAAACACTCCTGAGAGCAGTTTTCAACCTCTGAACTGCAAGAACGCAGGTTTGGTTTCAGAAATACCGCGACACTAATGTACTAGCCAGCCACTTTCTTTTCCTGTTCTAAGTTCGTTTTCATTTCTCTGAAGTATAGGAACGGAAATATAGACTCATACAGTTTTAAAAAATGTACAGCATACAAGTGAACAACCTCTTTCCTGAGAGTGAACAGAATAAAGGACTTAGAGACAGTACGATGCAAGTAGGTGAACACGTATGGAACGATTTCAGAAGGCTGAATCAAAAACAAACCCTAAACCCATCTGAGCCAGACCGCTTCTACCATTCCCTTTTCAAACAAACATAGCTTTATGTCACTAATACAAATAGCTAAAGTTAGGTGGGCTTTATCGTCATAGTCATAAGTATACAGTGGTAAGAAATAGCCTTGTACAAGCCATGGTGCAACATACAGCAGGACTGGTGAGGGAGGCTGTTCACAGTGCTGTAGTAGGGTGACCAGATAATCCATGTCAGGAAGACACTCTGAGCTACTTCGGGTTTTACAAACTACTTTCAAACTGAAGGTCTCCTGTGCTTGGCTAAATTGATCAGTTCTTCTTGTGCTCTGATTGGTTTGTTTCCTTGATTGAAAGACTCATCCAGCTGTTTCCCATTAACATTAGTGACGCATGCATGATTATTGGAGACTGACCAATCAGCACACAGCAAGTGAAATCCAGGTCCTTTTAAAGGTAATAGTAGTGTAGCCTGTCCTCGCTCAAAGTCTCCTCTTTGAGCATGGACTATCTGGTCACCTTAGTTTAAAACGCAAAACATAGGACAGAGGAAAACTGCATGGTTGGACACAAGGGTTTATATCAATAGCGCAACATGTTTGCATGTAAACAAGAATGAGGCACCAGTAGCATGACGGTGGACAAACTATAGTAGCTAAAAGCTAACAAAAAATAGATGAACAAAAAAAGGCTAAATAACCTGAATCATCCACATCCTCCCAGTATTACAGCAGAAGACAAGTCCAGAAATTCCCAAAAATGGTCACATTGAAATCCCCACCCAGACTTTCAAACGTCTGTGCTTCTTGGAAAGGCTTCAGACCCCCCCCCCCCTTCCCGCCCCCAATACTGGATAAGTGGTTGGAAGGTGGATGGATTTCTATTTATTAATTAACATCATACTATGCTGCCTCCCCCACCAGCAAAAGCAGATTGCAAACATTCATACAGAGAAATGCATCACAAACAGTAAGTGCGGTATCAGTCACACATCAGGACAGCATTTATCTGCGAATGTTCTGCCACTTATGTCGCTGTTTTTTTTATCTTAATCTGGTAAAAGTCAGCCTCGTTCAACCACATCAGCCATCAAGCCTGTGAAAGCAGCTTTCCCTAGGGAATAATCTTTTAATGTGTTTTTTTATTCTGTGCTTTTTTGGTTTACAAGCAAGCTGTCTCACTTCACTGCAGGCTTTGGTTTGCTGCAAATTTGACCAGTACATCATCCTCGAAAAAGCAATTAAAGCAAACGTCTTTTCCAAAGTTTCTGAAGATCTCAGCCAGATGGAATCTTGAATCATTCCAAATCCAGCAGGGTCATGTGACCCACATGGCAGCAAATGATGCTGCCACACTGCTGTCTCCAAGGTCAGTTTGGGGTTGATCTTCCTATTTCACTGGGCCTAATCAATTATTTCAGCAAACCTGCTTGGTTTTAATTTCTCACACATGTGTGATGTGTGATGTGCTCATGCGCAGACATTCAGTTTGAAAGCGAAACTTTGAAGTAGGGGGTTTAATGCTTGTGTAATATCCATAATTATTAAGTAATGATCTTAAATGCAAGCCATGTGTGCGATTTTGTTTTGACATCCACCCTACTCCCACCAGAAAACTCCCCTCTTAAATCAAGGTTATCAAAGGCCACTGTAGCAATTCAGTCTTAATACGTCATTAAATAACTTTTTTATAGGCTGTTCTGACTAGCAGTTGTATACCTTTGCAGAAGTCAAAATTTACACTGGTTAATGTTTATTCCACAACAGCAGGACAGAGGGTTCTGTGTTTTAGGTGAAGTTCCGACCCTGCGTGACAGATACTCCACCTCCTTGATGCAGATGAATATCATCTCATTATGCTCCTGAGCTCTGCAATAAAAATGCCAAAGAACAAGAATACAGTGCAGCTGGAATGGAGAAGAGAAAACTGGAGCATGTGACGTACAGAAGGCTTGGATGTGATATGATTAACCATTCATCTATCATCTATCTATCCATCTTCCATTTGATTATCCAGTACAGCCATCCAGAATGGTCTGTAAGTCTATCGCAGTGCATACTCTTACACACTATGTGCAATTCGGAGATGCTTATTCACCTGCGTGTTTTGCACCATGGGAATGAACCAGAGAGCACAAAACCTGTTCTTATTGCCCACACAGAGCTGGGGGCAGACTGGAGTTAAGAGGCCACAGAAGTACTCAGTGAGACGTCACACCACCCCTATCAGATAGAGAGAGCATGTTTATAATGCCACGCAGGTTGGTATCCTATCAGAATGTGTCACTGCACGGTCCAGCGCGCCGCCTGCATGCCTATACATACACAGATAACACTGAGCAGCTGATGTGTCTTGGTGCACGTGTATAAGGGTTTTAACTGCTAGGTGACTGGGCAGGATGTCTGTGTGAGAACAGGGGCGCAGGCAGCTGTCTGCTGTCAGGTTCGCCTCTTAGACTGCTGGCGGCTGATTGGTTTGGGGGGCGATACCGAATTTGAACAGTTTCCTCATTGGGGGCACTCTCACGTCAAACTATTTTGTAACATTGAAGAATTTGGACAATACTACACACCCCCTCCACTGAGACAATTCTCTGCACCCCCTCCACAACCTACTGGCCAAACAACAGAGTGTTTTCAGTCAGAGACTCTGACCCTGCTGCAATAAAGACCGTTACTGGAGGTCATTCCTGCCCATGGAAATTACCAATCTATAACAACTCCTCTCTGTGGTGGAAGACAACTTTCCTCCTCTGAGGCAATACACAATGGACAATGCACATTTACATTTAATTTGCATACTAAAGGTATTTTTGTGCATTTGTACATTTACAGTATTAGTACATACATATTTTTGTCATTTGTAATTCGGTGTTACTCCTATCCTTATACCCATCTTGTGTCTGTATGTTTCTGTCATTTATGTAAATTTACGCAATTTCATTCAACCTCATGCAAATGGGATGCGAATGACAATAAACTTTCCTTGACCTTCCTTGACCTTGAAATGGCCACGGCAACACAAAAATTTCCCCTTGGGGACAAATAAAATAATCTGAATCTGAATCTGAATTTGTGATTCAGCGTGAAGTTATGGTTCCCTGTGCTGGTCACAGGTCACTGCTAAGCTGAAAGGTTGGGAATTTCAGTCACAGCTCTGCGGTGCTGCATCGTGGGAAATTAACAAGGAAGGCAGCTTCAGCTACACCTGCAGCTTTCTGGGTCACACTCACTCTCTGCAGTGTTTCTATCAGCTGATTTTGACAGCGGTGTCCTAAGATGGCGGAAATGAACACCATGCTCGCTCCTTCTCAGAGCTGGGCTCCTTTTCAGCTGGTGTCATGCTGTCTTGTGGGATTTATTGTCGGACAAACAGGTTTTCATCTGAGTTGCACGTCGTCAAAGCAAACTCCCCACAAACACCTCCAGCCTCCCCGTGTCGAGGCCATTTTCCTAAACACCACTCCTGTCGCATCTGGCCCTCCATGAAAAGCCACGGCTGTGGGCCTGATACAAATATTTATTGATTGATAGATCTGCGTATAATTCCGCACTTTAAACTCCGACTTCTCTTTGCGGCCTAGAAAATTCTGGAGCTGAAAGATCCTGCAGGCGCATTGAACAGATCAGGAAACAGACGTGGCTTCAGATATCCAGGATGACGGCTGTGAAATATGACAGGCTCGAAGCAGCGTACCTTACATGCCAAAATAAATAAGCCAAGCCTAAATGTTACAATGACAATCGAAAAGGACGTTTCTACTGGTGACAGGTATGTAACGGTGGTATGGACTCAGCAGGTTAGGACTTGAGCCTGTGATCAGGAGGTCGTTGGTTCAAATCCTGGGGCCTGGGCAGGACCAGAGCCTTAAGTGCCATCTCTAGGGGTGTGGCATGCTGCCTGACCCTGCTCTATGACCCCCGCCTCCCCCAAGCTTGCTCTCACCTGCATGTGTGCCTCATGGAGAGCAAGATGAGGTAAGCAAAAAGAGCATCTCTATTCTGTGATCAATAGCAGTTAGACTGCACAATAACAGACCAAGTATATCTGTTGTACCTTAATTCTACCCTTTTGCAATTTTATTTATTCGCTTGCCTTCTCTGTATTTTTGTCATGTGTATGTTTACTGTTTGTTTGCAATGTTGACCATATGAATTTCCCCTGGGGGGGATGTTAAAGTTTACCTTGACCTAGATGCCAGTATATAAGGATATGTGACTTGGCAAGAATGAGTCACATTGCAAACCCCGGGTCAGGAAGCGGTGTGCTCACTCTCTGCTTGCCCGGGGCTCTGACAGCCCGGAGATATTAAAGAGCCGACGGGGGATGGTTATGACTCCAGCCCCAGGAAACCAGTGCCGTAATGGAGAGCTACCAAGGGCCATTACTGAGGGTCCTGCAAGAATGTCCCCAGATCCTCTTTCAGCACACGCTCATTAACGATTACTCCCACCCCCCATCTTCTGCTGCAAAGGCGGCCAAAACTAACACGCTCTCAGTCAGCAAGAGAGTGAGTCTAACATGCCACTGTTCCTCAGCTGACCAATGTATCATTCATTTGTTTATTATTAAGAATCACCGTGAGCAAAACTTCTTAATTTGTACATCCTGGTACCTTATGACCAAAAATGATGACAGATGATTATGTAACACTGGAAGAATTTTGTTCTAAAAGGGACGAAGACTTCAAAAATCGATACATGCAGTTATAATATTCCTGCAGCTTTGCTCATGGGTGTGAGCTGTCCAGGATACAGGTGGGCTGCCAGATTCCAGGAGGAACTTTAATGGTCCTTAGTGCTAATGCACGACCCCTCTTATGAAGGTCCGCCATCCTGCCTGTTCATCTTTCTGCATCGACTTCTCCAAAACGCGGATTAGCAAAAGTGATTGTGACATCTCCTCTGTTCCTCCTCTTCCCGTTTCTATTCCCTGTCATTCTCCTCTTTTTCACACCCCAGAGTTTCACTTCCTGCCTGTCATCTTCTCTTCTCCACCTCCCGTCCAACCTCTCTGTCGCACCGCCCCCCCAGGCATTGCGAAACTGGAATGATTCATCACGTCTGCGGGTGGGCTGTGAATGGAGATGCTCAGCTAAGGGAGACAGTGGTGGGAGCCTCTGGGGGGGAGGGGGAGGTGGTTTAGACCCCCCAGACAATGACAAGGGCCAGGAACCAGGGAAGGAGTCAACGCATGGTCCATTATAGGTCTATGTGGGAAAGTGGGGGGGGGGGTGGAGTGTGAAGGTGAATCCACTACTGTGTCCCCAGCTCTGGATAAATCTGGGCCAGGTGCATGTCGACGGCTACCTTGCCCGTGATTTATTCCGTGATTTTTTGGTGCTGCTGCTTTTAAGCTCATCCAGAGGATGGAGAGTGAGGTCATAGTCAACGTTGCGAAAATAGAGTCTTTGTTAGATGTGCATGGCAGCCTAGATAGCCAAGTAACCTACGCTAAGGTGAAATGAATTCTCCTTGGTTCGATTGCACTCAATCCCACTAAAAACTGAATCGTTATTAACAATGAGGCAACTTCAGAACCCATCAGTATGGAGCAAGCAGTTGCTCATCTAGTTTGACATGGTCCCAGTTACTTTATTAATCTCACTTTCTTATATTCCTCTACAGCAGAACATGGGTTATTTCACCAGGGCGTAGATTATAGTATTTATAATGCATAATATAATTCCGTAATGAAAGATTATTTCAAAGCTAAAGAGAATCTTGAATACATTCCTTGTATATTATGTGAATACTGAGCATAAGCATTAAATATTGATTCGAAACCATTAAATATTTGATAATGACCCAAGGTTAATTCATTGTGGGATCCAGCTATTGTGTACCATTCCTCAAGGGAAGGCTCGCAGAGATCAGAACGTCTGTCCCATATAGTGGTGAAATACCTGGGAATTTGAACTGTCAGCATTGGGGTGAGGTAGAAGTGCTCAACAGGAACATGCTGGGGGGGCGCTGGGAGTGTTCGAGGTTCTGGCTCTTTTCTCTAAGCGATTGAAAGTGTCCATCTTCATTCAATGACCATCACCGACTTCGCAAACTGCCACCGATTTATTTATTTTTTTTGGTTTGCTAAGCCGGAGTGACTTACAGAGCCCGATTTTACAGAGGGTGACTCCCCCCCCCCCGGTCAAACACCAGCCCCTGCAAAAGTCTCCACACAGCTCTGATGCTCACCCTTGCTACTACTAATATGGAAAGAAACCTAAAGATACCGCTCTCTAAAAATGGCGCATTGTAGGGCTGTCTGAGATGGAGACCCTTGGACTAATCCATTTACTCAAACCCTACACCATCACTGATGGACTATTCAGGACAAATTACCACGCCTAACTAAAGTCTGGTACACAGAATATCCTCTCATTCTTTTCAACTGAAAGTAACAGCAAGGTTGGCCAGATTTTTAATCTCACCTCAAAGACATTTTACTGTATTTAACACATGTTCTTATACATAACTGTCGTGTAAGCAGACTCATGTGGGGAAATGGATTTTCTGAAGCTCTAATGAGGCCTCGCACGACCAGATCTTGATTAATGGCTCATACTTTTTCACATCAATTACATCATTAACCCAGGGCTGACTCTTAAATTCCATAATGGAGAGAATGAAGGAATGTGGAAAGTAGACGCATCATAGCCATTTGTTCTATTAGTGACTCAGTCGGGTTGCCTAATAATACACATCCTCCACTCTACAATTTTCCTCCTTCTTCATTTTTGACCCTTTTCTTCAGCCTCCCTTGTCATTTTTCTCACCGTTTTCAACCCTGTTATCAGCTGCTGGCTGGCAAAACCAGAATATACACAGAGACGGCTGTGCGATGACTCAGCAGATAAAGAGGAGCAGTGCATCAGCAGGGTAACTGCTTGTGGGGCAGAGGTTTGCGACGCTGGTGGGACTAAAGCTCTGGATAGTGGCTTAACCAGACTTTATTTCAAAGACCCGAATGAGAAATTGGACAAGGCCCCTTCAGCAGACGCAGCTGTAAGATAGCAATAAGACACACCGTGAGAGAAAAAACCAGAACATGACATTAAACACAAATCGGTGTTTGGATCAGACCTCAATCTTTGAGCCAATCTATGAATCACGTGGGACAATTGTCTGGTGTGACGTGTGTCTATGGATGAGGACTATTCACTGGAAACCAAATCCACCTGCGGGTACAAATAAAGTAACCTGAACCTGACCCTGACCTGAATAAGAAAAAAAAAAAAGGGAAATATTTATGGGTTTTATTAATCACCTAAACTTCAAACACTAAACAGAAAAACATTAAAGAACATGTCAGATTAACTTAACGTCACGTAAAACAACCAAAATGTATGTAAACAAAACTGAATTACAAAATAAAATATTATACTGTGCTGGATGACCAATACGTTCTCACAATGCTGACTTGAATGTATCTGGGGACTTGTTATTGGAGTTATCCGCCCTGAGCTAATGAAACTAGCCTACCTTTTACTCAAATATGATTGGCCAAAAATAGTCATGTGACACACAGGTGCATGACAATAAATTAGGACTTCAATAATAAATTAGGTTAGGTGGGGTTTCATCCTCCTGGATCGAAACATGAGACTGTAAACGTTTGTATCACAGTTTCGGTTTCAGAACTGTTACGTCGCTAGTGTGGACCCTTTTCCACAAACAGCCAAAGCTTCAAACTCACTTACACTTTATTCATGTGCCAGATGTGACCTTCTGATCCCAGACCAGCATCTTAACCCACTGAGCCACAAGCCGCCCCCTCAAACACTGAGTAACTTCCTCCTGCTCACAGCAGTTGAAGAAAAAGCTGTGCTCTGTTGTAATACTCACCATTCCAAGCTCATTTTCCAGAGTCCCAGATGGAGAAGTTTTCTGCTGTATTGATTATTATTTTTCCTAATCATTCCTTGCATGTTTATTATTACCTATAACTGTATTACTGCACTTCCCCTTTTGGAACTTGTGTCTGGATTGGATGCTGTTCCTCTCTGCACAAATGCATTCCAACCGAACCTAAGGATTGGGAAACTTATTATTAAAGAATTTTACTTAATAAATTTGTTCTGCACTTTCGTATCCAAAGTGACATCTATTTCCATGGCTGTGCGAAGAAATTCCACTTCAATTATCACGTTGCTCCAGAGTTCAACAGAGACACTGACCACAATATAGCCTCAGAAGAAAAGAATGTTTTCATTTATGCAGAAGTGTGGACAAGTGTGCAAACTGTTGTTTTTTTTTTACTAAGTAAACACTCCAAAAGTAGCCATTACACCAAATAAACAAACGGGTTGGATCACAACAACAAAAAAAAAAAACCATAAACAGCATAAATAGACACCGACATTTAAAACAATCGTGAACAGTGTAGAGACTGTTGAAAACTCATTGATGAAAAATGAATGCAGCTTGATACCGGAAATAGGAGAAAGGCAAACTGAAAGTGAAAATACTGACAAAGTCACATGTGTAGACAGAGTAATTGGTAATGGCTGTGGTCCATGGCTGTGGTCCTGCGCTTTGCTCTGTCAATCGCTAATTCTGCTCCAAAAGCTCTAAAATCTATACTTTTGTGGAC
>JAODJW010000036.1:9908207-9918834 GCA_026777045.1 Hyperopisus bebe | reverse complement strand
GTTTCTGCTCAAACAAATATAGGAGAGGTGATTTTGTGTAGTTAGGAAAATTTCATGGGTGCCCAGGTAGGAACTTCGAGGACAGCTCAAAACCCATGGCCGGAAAATATGATATCACTGGTGAGCCCTTGAACAAGGCCTTTAACCCCAGTTGCTTCAGGGATGTTGGCTGGTCCTTACATTGGTTGCTTTAGTCAAAATCATCTGCATAATATAACTGAACAGCAGGTCTACGGTTCATGACTGAGATTGGGACACTTCTGCAAACAGGAACCAGAACCAGGAGTGAGGGAGCTGGAAATTACCCCGATTCTCTTTGTCCAATAAAAAAAGTCACTTCATAAGTTTGCTCCCCCCCCCTCACGGAAACCTGTGGTCAAGAAAGGCAGTGCCAGCCTCTCCTACCTAGTCCACAGGGGGCGCTGTAACAGAACCACTCTGGGAGTTGGAGATGGGTGTTGGAGGGTCAGGACTGGGCAGAGAAAGTTGTTTTGGATGAGTAAATATTTCCTCTGCTCACACTGACATGTCGCTCATTGTTCTCAGAGTGCTGCACAGCTGGGGAGGAAGCGGAGCGTTTACCGACCCGCGTCCAGCGATGAGTCGGACATCCTCGACAGCTCACCGTCACTAAGCCGCGATGCGCGGCAACGACTCATTACTGCAGCCTTTTCTAAAAGTCCCACGGATTTGGAGAATGAGGTCACACTCGCCACAAATCTGCGCCAAGGCAAAGAACGTCGTCCTTTTTGTTGTTGTGGGAACCTGTTTTTAAAAAGCAGGGCTCGTAATGAAACCCTCCTGCGAACATCACCCATTAACCACGCTCTTCAATAGCACCCCCTCAACCCCAACAACAGATTCAAAGCATCTCCTGCAAATGGGCAAATGCTGAAAAAAAATAAATAAAACCACAAATATCACTCAGTTACTGACTTTCCACACATCGCCACATATAATGAAGTCCATCCGTTCACTCAGTGACAGGCTCCGGGACAGAATCAGGGCAACGGCAGCACTGGAAATCATCAACCTCCCCCTCAGCTAACAGGCTAACGTTAATCCCTATACGAAAAAAAATGTAAAGGTGTGACTGATCACTCTGTTTCAAAGCGTAGAGTTTCTCAATGTCAGTAATGACAGAGGAGGACCTCAAATAAGCATGGGAGGGTGAAAGGTAACGGAGGATCAGCTGCTGGAACACAAAACCAACACATCCCTTGTGTGCACACCAGCTCAGATGAAAGGGGAACCCTGCGCCTTTAAGAGATGCGACATACACTCACCTGGAGTGTGGGAAGGGGCGGGGCCAAAAGGCAAGCTAAAGGATGCATGCTGGGACCCACAGGCATGACTGCAAGGTTCATCCGTGCCGGGAGCATTTACGGCAACTCGCACCACGACAACAACAGACTTGCACCCATTAGTACTCACACTCTGCTTCTGCGTGACCTATGTGTTTCTGTTTACTGAAAATAACCCCCCCCCCCCATTCCTAACCTGACCCACTTGTGTTTCCCATCCGGACTCTCTCCACCATCTGACTGGCTGGCACCCTCTGCAACTGGTGAGGGTCTCGTTGGTCATTATCACAAATAAAGATAATTTTATACTGATGATTCCTGTAATTAAAAACATAAGCAGCACATCACAAATATCAGGTTCCATTAAAGTAATATGAGTATGTACACATATATTCTACACACATCCATCCATCATCCATCCATCATCCATCCATCCATCTTTCATAAAAGCTTATCCAATATGAGGCTTCACAATTCCACACAGCTTTGTGAATTGCAAACAGATTTTCATGTTTAAAAAGCATTAAACGGCATTTTAAATGCAGATGGGTTACAATGTTGCAAGGATCTTTGTGCAGGTAGCCAGTGAATCATTCTGAGACAATTTATTGCTCACAGCTTCAGAGAAAAAAAAAATCACCTTTAAAATGCCACAGGTGGCTTCAGCTTGTTATTATTATTAAAAATACTATTTGGGGCTGCAGTGTTTTTAGATTGTTAAATATTTAATGTCACTGCAACTTGTACTCTGGCTTATAGCTATACTGAAATACAACATGATGACATCTTAGTCTCAAGTTAAAATAGGGCAAAAATAACAAACGGATGTCTATAAAAATATGAACAGTTTAAAAATAGAATGATACATGTTAATAGATTCAGGATTTGACAAAGTAAAATTTAATTAGATTTTATAAGTTTAGATTGAACAAAGTCATTATTTTTGGAATATTGAGTCAGCCTAATAAATTTTAATCGTCTTCGTTTGCATTTGACAAACTTAGGTGCCCAGAACGATCTTAACGGCAAACTTCCATGCATCAGCCTCAACCAAACCACCTCGTCGTTTCAAAAAGCTGCTCCTGTACAGCAACCACACGTACATATCCCGCCTGTGACACACTTTGGGAAACAAGCGAAGGCCAGAGCGTCTGCTGCCTGAATGTCGAAGACCATCTTCAAACCTCCCACTCACTCCCCCGAGGCCGTCTCTGACTCAAGGCATGCTGGCTGGCGGGTTGGCGGCGCAGAGTCATGCTCCACAGCTGCTCTGTAATGCCCGCCGGGCCTGATAACAGATGTGTATTACGATTAGAGTTCCTAACCTTCCCATATATGATGTGTCCCGTTTTGGACCAACACGGGATGCAATTTATTCCGTATTTCCTGCAAATTTAATCGTGGTGGGAGTAATCCCTTATTTTTTCCAATTGAAAGATGCAACACTAATTCCGACTGTCTGAAAGACATGTGGACTGTAAAAATTCTTGCAGTAATAAGGTCAGCTATAGCTGACAACAAATCACGGTGAGGCTGGAACCTATGCCAGGAAGGACAGGGCACAAAGCAGGGGTACAACTTGCTGGTGATGCCAGTCGAAGGATAGAAACATACAACCACCCACTATGGACGGTTATCGGTTCATGAAAGTCTTTCTTAACGGTGAATGGTCACGACCTTGACATTCAACACGAAACCCTGATTTTCCTTCTAAGCTGCAATACGTGTTTAGTCGGAAACAGTGGCAGGATGTCTCTGAAAACCATAACGTTGTCTATGACTTCTGACCTTTGTCCTATGACGCACTTCTGAATGGGACGCTCTCAGTAGTGGTTATAAGCCACAGCACACACACACACATTATATATGTGATACACTACATGAAACTTTGGTGGTCATAGTACAAAAAAAACTGTAATAAACAGAATGTAATTACAAAAGACATTTAAACGTGACATACTGAGACACGAACATAAGACATGTGATAATCCAATGGCCTGTCTGTCTTTTTTTCTATTCCCTCCTTAATTTGGCATCTCCCAGCTTGTTACCTGAAGTCTACCTCACCCGGGTCGTCATCTTAAAAATCTGTCAGGCCTAAACCAGGGGGGAGACAGACAGCTGTATTCCTCCGTGTTGGTTGGTTGGTTGTTCCTTATTCCTCGCTCACCCGAACATGCTCCAAATACTACTGATCCTACTGACTAATTCCTACTGACAGCTTGGCATTACTTGCGATCTTTGACTATGTTTTTAGTTTTGCCGCTGTTAGGTTTCTTTATTAAATCCTTGAGTTTTCTGCGTTAAACATACCCTCCTCTTTTCTCGCTGCCTTGAGCTGGATCGTAACGCAACACAAAAGTACAGCTACGCAGCCCAATCCCAAGCGTGACCAAGTAAAAAGGGGGAAATCAGAGAACTCGTTGGCCCGCGTAGAGCGGACTTGCGTCCCGATTGGATAAAAAACAGATTTGCTTAGTCAACTGCAGCCATTTCATCAGAAGCTTTTAACAAAGGGAAATCCCTATTATTCTGGCAAACACTTGTTCCACTCCCTCATATCTCGTGCTACACGGTTAAGTCAACAAAGAGCCCTGACAACAATCTATAATAAAATAACAGAAGCTTTTCCATTCACATGGGTACTTCTCTCACAAATGGTGAGGTTCAAAAACTTGAAATTTATGTGGAATTTAAGTAGCGTAAGAAAAAAAAAAAAAAACAACATGGATGCATAAAATTATTTTCATTCTTTTCACGGTAGTCTTAATCTCCCCTAGTGCCAAGGGCATAGGTTTGGTTTCAGTATTGGCAGGGACCAAATCAGCCCCAAACCCCACACCCCCCCTTAACACACACAGTATTCCCACAGTATTGGTAGAGACATGTTTCTGTCATCCATATCCAAATCTACACCCTTGTCTAATGTTGCCTGATACATGTTATGGACACCAGTCCCTCTGTGTGAGGTCATAGACATTAGGACCTTCACATCATTACAATCTGAAGCAGGCTCTTCTGGCGCAGGGCGTCCTGAAGCCCCAGTCATGCTTCAAAGTGCCTTTGCAGCGCTAACATGATTAACCGACCCTGTAGGAAATTCTCTGCGAAATTGATTTCGGTATTGATTGCTGACCCTATGCTGCCAGACGGCAGCTTTATGCGCCAGGGTCGGCTGCGGAGAGGCGCCTGTTTCTGAAGCACACAACGAAACCCAAGTGTCATCTGATAACAGACTTCCGGAGACTGGCCATCCTCTGCCACAATCAGAGAGGATGATGCGATGGATTCCTGCAACCATGCCAACAGGGAACTTATGGAGTTTGAAGTTGGCTGACTGCTGACAGATGCTGCTGAGGGACGGACCCATACCAACCACCCCCCCATCCCTTATCAACAGATCGAGAACTTCCTGCATTGGTGACATGGTTTTGAGACTTGCGAAGACAGCAATTCCGCCCATTACCATGACCTAAAGCGACCAGGCCGACAGCCAATGGAGGCTGAGAGAATATCATATGTGTACTCTATAAAAGCTCTAATTTCATTTAGAAACAGCAACGTTGCCCGAACAAAGAATTCATTTGTGGGTGGCAATGGCGGGGCAGATGTGGATTTAATTCCATGGTTTCATCTCTCCGTGATTCCGGTGAAATACTTTGCATTCATACTTAGCACCATATCCCTCACGCAAAGCTTCAGTTACACAATCATTTAAACTAAAAACTTCTGGTGTTAAACATCAAATAAGTGTGAACAACAAAATTGTTTCCCAAACCAGCTACTCAAACCACCAATTAAACATAGTTTGAATCCAAGCACTTGCAAAGCTCTGTTGTCTAAGGATGTGAAAAGCATCCAAATGTGTTCAGATGCTAAAAAATACATAAAACCATAAATCAAGGATGTTGCGGCAGCTAACTGACATGTTCAGACAGAGCAACACGTTCGTGTTATTTTTAGTCGAGAGTGGATAACGTGACATGCTAGCAGCATCGCCTGAGGTAGGATTTGCCCGCCCATTGGGCGACAAGCTAGCAGGGAGAAACCAGTAAATCTTGCTGACCTGTGGCCACAATTTGCTGGAAAATCCTGCCTCGTTTTCACGCTCATTCATATTTTTCCCCCCAGACTTGGGATGTACCAATAAGTATGGCATGCTGTCACAAACTGAGACATTTCCAAGATGTATGGATTGCTAAAGAGTAGGTTGGATATTTGTTTCACTTTTTCTTTTTTTTTTAAAAAAAAAGAAAAACACCTAACGCTTTTCTTAGAAGATTCACTGTTCGGTCCCTACTGGGAATCATTGTGTATGTAGGAGTGCAGAGAATGCCAGAGGGCCTTTGGCGATTGGCTGAAGAGGATGAAAACGCTACAATTGGGCAAGTAAACAAGATCCCGTGAGAAGCACCAAGGTTCCTTCGCTGGTAATTACAGCATCCCGAACACTGGGTGGCGTTAAACCAAGAATTAGACTACATTTCCAGGTTCGCTGAGGAAAACTTTTATGAGAGGAGGGAAGAAACAAAACAAAATAAGCCATCTGCATTATTTAACAAACACTTTTATCCAAAGGGATAAGGTTTAGGGCCTTGATCAGGAGTTCAAAGGTGAAAAGACTTTGCCAGCTCTAAGATTTGAGCAGAGGCACAGTCCGCCAGGGCCACATGCTGGCCTCAAGGTGAGTCAGTGTCTGAGTGTTAGTTGTTCATGGACACTACAGCAGAGAAAACATGAACAGGCAGCCCTGTGATACTCGGGATGCAGAATCTCAGCTCATTTCACAGAACCACTCTTTGTGCGTGACTGATACACAGTGGTCAGCTCAGTCTGATACACCCCACCCCCCCACCCCATCAGACAATACACCCATCGTCCCTGTCAAACATTATAGCAGGCAGAGCCCACAGTAAACACAGAACCACCATAACTAAAAATAGGTTGCTAGAGGAGACCTTTGTTTGAGTCTGCATTGTGGTGTGGGGATTCTGTTATGTGAGCAGTCTGTTGCACGTTGATGGTTCCCTGAAACGGCGAGATCCGCCGTCATCGGAGCTGTTCACTTTGTTGAGTGTGTGTGTGTGGAACGTGGGAAGAGCTTCACCAGGTGCTTCACCAGGTGCTTCACCAGTGCCATAATTACCCCTTTCCGGTCCACCTAGAGGAACCCAAGTCTGACCCTCAGATGTCATCGTGCCCCATTACATTATTGTCTCCATTATAATCATTTTAGTCTTGACTCTACCTTGCTTTGTCTCTCTCCCCCTTGAGATTTACAGAGGTTATCCTGATAGGCTGGGGGAGGGGGCTGGAAGCAATGCAATATTGTATACCCTCAGGAGACAGCCCCCCTTGTCCCCCCACCCACCCCCGAGCAACTCATGGGGGCAGAGTCTCAGCCTGCACACCTTTGATTACAGGCTGCTCTACTTAAGGGAATAATGAGAGGCCACGGATCATATTAAATATAATCAAACTACAAACAGACGTATATCCCCCATCTCATAATATAATGGGGCCTTGACAGAACATCACTCATGGAGACTTAATACAGCAATAAGAATGATCCTTGTTATCCTTCTAAGGTGAAAAGGCATTGCGTAATAACAGACAGAACCTTAACCTACATCCAACTCAGCGCCTACAAAAGTAAGACCGCCGAGATCCTCACAGTGCCGTGTTTGTTCTACCGAGCGTGTTCTGCTGGAATGGGACGCATTCAAATAACAATAATGTCTAATTGAAGACAGCTCACATGACACACCTTTTACAGAGCAGGATTTTCTAGTAGATCCTGCTCCTACCAGAGCAATCAACTGTCAGTCTTCAGGGCTAACATGCTGCACCAAGGACAAGAATAGAATCTAATCTGGTGCCGTGTTACTCGTGTGAGAACTTCATATTTATTGTTTGTTTTCCTGCGACGTGTCGGAGCGAGTTACCATTACGCTGGAGAGCAGAGAGCTCCAGGTTTTAGTTCTGGTCCAGGTTTTGACAAAGCACCAAAAAAGAAGCTCCTGGAAAAAGCAGGTGACCCATCTACCTTCTACAAAGTTCACATAACCCTGTCTATGTAAGCATGCACTTTCGCTTCAGAAGAACCCACCGCCACTTCTCTGCGAGATTCGTCTGAAATGACCGCCGTCCAAAGCAAGAGGGTTCACCCCACATAATGTCAAGCCTGAGGTTGCAAAACCAAGCAGCACTTCTGTGTTCTAAGCCGAACACCAAGGTCTACAAGACAACAAGCAAGTCTGAGCTCATAACAGCAAACAGTCCGTGCTGAACTTTAGGCAATATAAAAAAGATCAAAAAACTAAGAGCAAATGCTACCCCCGTATTCAGAATGGGGTACAAAAATATGTGCCGCCCAATATTTGTGTTGTCTAACACTAAATGCGAAAGAGGAACAGAAAATTGCAGAAGAACTGTGTATCTGAAGCCAAATATAGTAATAATATGTGCACATAAAGTATTACTTAGCTGCTGGAAGAATGATAATTTCCTAAGTGACTTAATATTATTATCAGGGTGAATAATTAGTGGAGTATTTCAGACCAAAACATCTTGTGCAAGCAGACGGTCCAGCCCATCCTTGAACTTGAACCAACAATACTCTGTCAATGCCCAGCCCATACTGCGAGCAACAACTATCTGGCTATGAGTTCAGCTGGCCAATTTCAAGTCAATCTGGAAACCTTCTTGAGTTGCACATGTATAAACAGTGGGATGCGAGATTGGCAGGAAGGTATGCGAGAAAAGGTCAAGCACTCACGGTAAGAGGCAGAGAACAGATGACAAAGATGACAGTCATGGAGGCCAGTAGTACCAGGTGGTCCACCTCCTCCTCGCCTTCTCTGTACCAGTTCGTCATCTTCTTCTTGCGTCCCGTGGACACCACGGAGCCCCGGCGTGACATCTGGCTCCTGTGCATGCGGCAGAGGCTCATGATGACCGAGCCGTTGCAGACGAAGACCACGATGATCAGGAGAGCCATGAGGGAGGCGTAGGACAGCGAGAAGGCTAAGACGTAGCCCTCGTCCTCCCCGTTGGTACCGGCCTCCATCTTGATGAAGCACCACGTGCCAGGGCAGAACTGTTTATATTGGCCGTAGCCTAGGAAGGGCAACGAGCAGAAGGCGAAGGTGAAGAGGTAGATGAGGGGCAGGACCACCTTGGCGAAGCTCCGATGGACGCGCTTCGAGTAGAAGTAGGGGTGGCTGATGGCCAGGCAGCGCTCGACAGCCATGGCGCAAAGGATGAACATGGAGGCCAGGATGAAGAAGGTCATGGCAAAGGCGAAGAAGCGACAGAGCCCAGGGTTGCCCGTCAGGCCCAGAAGGGAGGTCCCCTGCTTGTAGCAAGCAAACACCACCGGGCTGAGGAAACACGTCCCCAGCAGGTCGGTGACGGCCAGCCCCGTCACCAGGATGCAGAAGACCGAGGTCTTGGCCCGGTGTTTGTGCTGGTGCCAGCACAGGATTCCCAGGGCCAGCAGATTGCCCACTACGCCCGCCACGAACATCAGCGTGCTCACCACCGGGTTCCCCTCTGGGTTGATCTCCGTAATGTTCTCACACGTCTTGTTCTCCAGCATGTTGCGAGGGGGAGGGGAAGGGACTGGGGAATGGCCGAGAGACTGATCAATCACATTTAATGCAGCGGTCCTGCGGAGAGACAGTAACCCAAAAAGTATATGAACATCAGTAGTGAAAGTAACTTTGAAGATACAAGAGGAGGCAAGTAATAAGAATTTTCATATTAAAATGCTACCATGGCGTAAAATGTAGCCCTTTAGTAGATGAACATCGTTACTGTGACCTACCTCACACGGTCCACACCTGAAGATGTCTGAAGTTTTTTCTAATACGAAAGCTGAAAAATATACATAGATAAATGAATCATACACATGATATACTTGTTAAACTAACATGGAATTAAATACTTCCTTGTCCACCACTCCTCATCGTAAATCTTAAAAAAGAAATACTCACCAGCCTTGGGTCAGTTTCCAACGATCAGAAACGATAAGTATGGACTTATTCCAAGTACGCTTCTGACCTTCGTGCGGTCCTCCAGTTTCTGGCAATTAAAGCCGACGCACATGACAGCATAAAATAACTCCTATCTTTTACGTGGCTTTTGGTCTCTTCGTGTTTCCACTGTTCGTCGTAACTTGAAATGACCGGTCAGCGAGTCCGATCCACCAGGTCTCACGCCGCCGCCTCCTCCGCCGTCCGCGGCTTGACGCGCTCCCGGAAAAATAAGCGCAGCAGCTTTTAAATGAAGTGCCGAGCGCTGGGGGCGGGCGCTGTGCTTCATAAGACCGGCGTGTGAAGAGAGGGCGTCTATTTCGACGGCTGTTCATTGTTCAGCTTGCTTTCTGATTTTTTTTCGAAGGGTGGAAATTTGGACACAACAATTATATATAAACATGCGATCTTGCATAACTTGCTTATAGCGTGCATCTATTTCATGTTGTAACAAAAGGAGCTATACACTATAGAGAATTAGCCGTTTCATTGTTACTCTTCTCAGTGCGCGATAGATGACCAACACGCTGAAAATATGGATAAGCAGGGAAGTAATAAAATCACGTGATTGACAAAATCAATTAATAAGTACTGTCCAAATTATAAATGCATTTTCATATATAGGCTTATTTTTCAGTGGCGTAACAACTTACTAGGTAAATTTAAGATTGTTACAGTCGGTATAAATATTTTAGTATAATTTGCCAGTACTTTCACTAAAGCTTGAAGACATTCATTTTCAGTCACAAGACGCGAATGTACTTCGTGGGAAACGGGGATTTCGCCATCATGTAATGAACTGCAGTTATTTGTACGGCATGTACGTTATTAATTGACTGTAAAGGGGACGTGCGTTCTTGCAGAAAACCAAGTCTCTGAAGTGGCTCAAGTAAACAATTTCTGCAAAGAAAAGCTTGACCTTGCATTTATTTGGTTAATGTAACCTGTTATCAACGGAAAACATGTTTCAAAGTGGCAAAGCCGTAAGAAAGAATACTCATGTAGTAAAACGTCGTGCATATATTATGTTTGCGTCTGAGAATTTTCGTTCTGTTTTTTCCCCTCTCATTTGAGCTTTGACCAACGAGAAAGATGTACGATTCAGACATCATATACCTGAAGCTGACAATAAATTACATTGACTTTGAATATACGATATTAAGTGATGAGGCATCGCGTCTTACTTCTAATTTACACTTCATTGTTTCGTGAAAACGATGAAACTGAGAAAGTTGAGATACTTTTCATTGATTCTGTTTCAGAACGTTTTATAATGATTCGATTTGT
>JAODJW010000036.1:9891664-9908197 GCA_026777045.1 Hyperopisus bebe | reverse complement strand
CGCACTTTATAGTTATTTTAAGCGTAAGCACAAAGATGCTAGGTTTTCAGGAAGATCGGTGAGAAGGAAATTACATTTCAGCAGGACTGTTATTTAAGGCTCCCTTCTTAGTTAAAGGACTGTTTGTGCTCATAGGGTTATAAATGTTTGTGGGACAATAGAAAATAAGTGCAGAACGCTGTTAATGCGCGAGAAGACACTCTTTTCCAAAGCACGAGGCCAATACCTAGATACACGGGCGGGTCCTGGTAAGGACAAGACGGCCAGTTGCTCAGAGCGGCATCATTCAAGGGGGTGGCTCAGATTTAGCCCAGGGCACTAAGTATGGCAGAAACGCCACAAGCATACACCTTTCACGCAGCAAGGTAGGCGTATGTTCCCTCCAACTCACTCTCTCCCGACATGGTAACACTTATTTCCATTATTTTACAGTAAAAACTATATTAATAACATCTACATAGTGAATTTAATGAACACAATTACTTTATTTCCACTTTACTGTGGAAAGACAGTATACACAAACGAAGCAGACGTGTCCTGGCATTGTCCCATGTAATCATCCCAGTTCGGGGGCCTCAGGCAATTGCCTGCCTTGCTTGTCCTTCGCTTTCGCCTCTGGGAATTGCAGTAAGAACTATACAATAAACTACAAAACATTGCACTAACCTAACAAGAGAGCTATTTAAATCAAAGACAAAGACAAATGCAAAAAACATGAACATCCAGTGCAGACAAATGATCAGCTAAAGTATTTAAAATGTTAATTGCTGCAGGCCAACATGGTAATGCGATATATATATAGGCTTTTTCTGCTGCTGGGTAAAAGAAGCAACATCGGACCGTTTACATGGGGATCATTTGTCTCAGAAACTTTTACAGTTACATGTAGACATATTTGTTTTATTGTCACCAGTATTCAGTAATTGTCAAAGGATTAAAAAAAACGCAGGGTGAAAATTAACAGTTTAAAGTGCGAAAAATGCTTGCAGCCGAGTATCGCATGCAAGGAAGAGAAAGTCTGTGGGTGTGGTGTGTGATAAGAATCCTAAATTCATTTAATGATAATGATATCAAGTCATCAACCATCAACTTAAATCAGCCTTTTTGATCCCTACTGGAGTGGACAAGATGCCACAGTTTAGTCTCCCACAACTTGTTTACTGACGCTACATCGAGATTGTCTGAGATCAAAAGATAACAGATTTAGTGGCCAAGTAAGGTGACACTTACAAGAAATTTGACTTGACGTTTACAAACATGACAGAAAACATTTATATTTAAATAAAGTAGCCATTAAAGAAAATACAGATGGTGGTGCGGGGGGGGAGTTGGGGGGTAATAGTATGTTTACAAGATTCACAAGTTCTTCACCAACCGGAAAAAGTTTGGACCGAAAAAAGTACCAGGAATAGCACGAAAGGGTTGTTTATTTGTATGTTTAGTCTGAATGAAATGTTGTGCGATAAGTATTTTAACATCTATAGTGGGCCTAAATAACTGCTAAAGGACCGCTTAAACACACAAGCAAAAACCGGTTTTTAAATCAAACATTTCAATATAAAATTTTTTGTTATTAACAGTTGCACATAATTTTGTTATAGCATTGTAATTTATCAGGTGCGCACACATATGAAGGATATTATGGCGCATTTTGACAGACGTGACTTTAAAGTAGTGATTATCCAGTTTTGAATTGCAGTATTTTATTGCTCCAACATAGCAGAACGGTTTGGCTAGATCTTTTGTTTCTGATTTAACGGCAGGATTGTTAGATTGTTTACGTTTTTGCTCTCCTAATTAGTAGTGCGTTTCTAATTCACACTGACTGCCCCAGCGCTACAGATTAGCGAAATTTAATACAACTGCGCATGTGCGGGAATGTAACCTATTCTAAAATGTGGGGGAAATTACGGGCGGTTTTTATGCCAGTCTGACACTAAATTGCGTTTTCTTTTTCCAACCTAACGGCACCACGTCAGACAAATTACTTTTATGAGGTTAGCTTCCTTTCGAGCAAGTTACTTAACGTAAACTCGTTCAATAAGATATCGACCTGTAGGCCTTTTATTGAATAAATAATGTATGTCTGAGTCGTGCGACGCCAGTCTCGTGAAGCATATACATGTAGCTAATACTGGGGTTGTTCTATTCACCCTATCGAACTCACTATAATGGTACAAAAAGAAGAATCGAGTGGGCAGCAAGAACTTGCATGGGTTAAATGCTCACTCCTCATGGAGGAACCTGAAGACGCAGACGGAAGGCAGAACATTTTTGGGGAAATGCGGTCTGTCTGTCTAGTCGCCGGGAGCTGACATTGACTTGGCAGCAGCTAATAACAGTAAACAATCACAACAATACTACTACTACTACTAATGATAGCAAGAAGAAAAACAAAAATCATAACGAATAACAATAGTGGGTTTATTATTATTATTATTATTAATAATAATAATAATAATAATAATAATAGTAATAGTAATAGTAGTAGAAAAATACGGCAAGCATTTTAAATAATAACTAAGATAAATAATAATTAATGGATGTAATAATCACGTTAACCCTGATACCAAAATCCACACCTGGGGGTATTCCACGAAAGTAGCTAAAAAAAAAAAAAGGCAGACTTTCTCGAAAAAGTCATACTCAACCTATACCTCCATCTCTAAACTTAGCCTCACGTCGTTCCACGAACGCAGTTCAGTTATGATTAATCAAGGTTCATTTAAGACAGACTTGCATAGTCTCACTTAGTGCGCACACCCGCGACATTTAAGAAGCCCAAATATATGAATGAACCTGGGGTACCCAATCTTATCCGCAAAGGGCCAGTGTGTGTGCGGGTTTTCGCTGCAACTCCCTAATTAGATTACTAATTAGAGGACTGATTGGCTGAAAGAATCCTCACACCTGGGTTTGAACAGCTGACCTACAGGTTATCCCAAAAACCTGCATACACACCGGCATGAATCCTGCTTCATGGAATAGCCTACCCCCCAGACCGTCCATGCCGGTCATTCCAAAACATTAAATCATTTAACTGCTGGAAAATGAGCACAGCAGCTGTATGATTTATTACCTTGGGAGATTAGAAATGTGTAAGTCCTGTGAGAAACAACAGAAACAGAACACAGCAATAAATCAAATATTTGTTTAATGTTAATCAGGACCATCGGAATACTCAGGATTCCCAAGCAGAAAGAGGCCGGGAATTTCATCGGAACCGGAACGTGAGTAACAGCCAGGCTGCTTTCGGAGGGTAATCTGGCACTCACACTCGTGGTAATCACAGCTACACTTGATAATTCTATTAGGAAAATAAGAGAGCAATTCTGTATGCTTTATAAATCGACATCAGGTTTTTCTATATCAAATAAGACCACCCTGTTTGCCGCATCACTTTGAAAGTGCCGGTGAGAAAGACACTTGTGTGTAAGGAGCAACAAATATTGCAATTGTAAGTGTGCAAACAATAATATAAATAATATACAACATAGTAACAATTAATATAGTCCAACTTTACAGGCAGTTAAATACGATGGGCAGTAGCCTAATAAAGCAATATGCAGTGAACGGGTGTATTGACTATGGTTCTGCATTCTGAGGGTAGCATTTAAAGTGTTAAAAACCAAAAAATGGCTCGGTGAGTAAAGAATACAGATATTCAAGGGAGTGTTCATATTTATCTTGTTAAAAATAGCAGTAAAAACTATGACAGGAGTAGCTGACATGAACATGGAACAGGGAGTTTAGAATTTATGAAGCCTTCTGTTGCAGTAAAAGGCCATGGAGGTATGATACATTGCTGAAGCATTTGGGAAAATACTGCTGGAATGATATTTAATTTTAGAAGAATAAATTATGGGTGGGCGTTTGTAAAATTACATTTACAAATTGCATTTTTAGGATGCATTCAGGTGACAGCTGTCACGACCTGTCTGGTCTGCCCCCCCCCCCTGCTGGCCATATAGGAGTATAGCCCAGACAGGTCGTGACACCAGCTGAAATATGCAAAAATAGTTTTTCTTACATCCTGGGATTTGAACTAATCTACACCATTTTCATTATTATTATTTTTTTTAATAAGTGACTCATTCTAGTACATTTATAATACTTCAAAACTGGGACAAATTAGTAATAGCATTTAATCTACATTTAGGCCTATACAAATACATTTACATAAAGACGGGAAAATTGTAGGATTATTCTGTTATGCAAAAAAGTAAAAAAAAATGCAGTGTAGGGTGACTTCTAACAGCTTAACTGCAGACCACCAAAGGCTTCTTTCATAGTAAATTTAAACGTCTTGAATGACCAGAACAGCATACGCAGTCGATTGAAGTTGATCACCTTCATGTTTCTGATCTTCATCAGGGTACAAGTCACCACCTCGGACTCAAGCAGATGCAATAAGCAGCTTTTGTTATGCATGAATGCAGTCTTTATAGCATATTATTAGGGGGGCAAAGTCTGGTGCTGGGAACTGCAAGCCCTTGCTGAAATCCTACCCTGTCCTACCCGTTAGTGTTTTCTTGGCAAAAAACACAAAGAAAAACTCTTATTAATCATCTGCAGATTTAGTCTAATCTCGAAAAATAGTGGTTCTCTAGAGACTCTTATAACTAGAAACATTAAAAAAATACTGAACCTCAAAATGAAAAATTGCGAAAAGCATATTTTAAACAAAGTTGCATGTTTATCTTTTAAATAGTCCTGAATTAAACTCAGTCTTGGTGTCAGAGTTAATTTGTAGCAAGACATTTTAAAGGACTGATCATTTAACTTGACATCTGTTTTATAACCAATTCATCATCCATAACCAATTATACTGTAGAAGGTCACAGGGATGCTCGTCCATTGCAGGACACAGAGCCAAACAATATTATTTATGCAGCCCGACTACGCTGCACCTCGCTGGGATGTTAACGAATCTGTGGCTGGTAATCGTTTATTTTCTGAGTTGTTCTTCTTCGTTCCTTCAAATTTATTTTTATTCATTTTATTTTTATTCATATTATCTTGACTGGACCCAGAGGTGTAGGCGCAGGACAGACAAGGCAGGGAATTGCTTAGGGCCCCCGAGCTGGGAGGGGCCCCGAGCTGGGAGAGGCCTGATGAGCTGGACTGATTACACAGTACATTGCAATGACAAATCTGCTTTATTCGTGTATTCTGTTTTCGCAGTAAAGTGAAAATGAAGGAATTGTGTTTATTAAGTTCTCTTTGTCTATGTTATTAATTTAGACTTCACGCTAAAATGATGCTCGTAAATTTTACCATACCGGCGGAGGATGCATTGGAGGGCCCCCTGTGTCCTTAGTAATGCCTCTGACTGGACCCCTTCCATCTTTGATTTAATTACAGATTTTGGGATTTCAATTTGGACTTAGATTTAGTTTTCTTAGTGTTGCATTAGTCTATTATTGTTACGTCGGGTGCAGGCAAGCAGGTGAAGGAAGGATTATACGATACACCGCCTGTAGCCTATTTTGGAATACGCCTTTTCTCTTTTAGCATAATTTTTCTTTTGGAGTCACACATAACCTTTGTATTAGGAGAGTAACAGTACATGTATTCGTACCGAAGATTTTCTGGTAGGAGTTTACCGTCATTTTTGTGTACTGTTACACCCCTGCTTTGCATACCAAGTGTGTTTAGCATATGTGCTTTGTCATAAAATTAGAGTAGCGGGAGGATTTGCTAGTGCTAACTGTAAAACGCGAAAACGCATATTACCCCGCAACCCTGCATAGGACAAGCGGTTACAGAAAATGGACGGATGGAAGGAAAACGCATATTTACTTTCGTTGGGTCTTGGTCTTTAAAAAAAGCACTTAATCGTATTTCTCACGTAAATCAAAACTTTCTTGTTCACTTCCCATCGTTGTTTGTTGCTGGGTATCTGGAAAGTTTGGAAAATAAAAGCGAACAGGCACTAGGCCCCTTTAATGCATCGCTGCCAAAAATCCCTACACAGGAAACCTCTTATAGACTAAGAAATATGACCCTAACACACCAATGGCTGCCAAACGTTATGCAGCCGGTCCGCCTTTAACTCCCTAACGCTGCTGAACACACCTCACTGACTGTATTTAACCCCGGGTGATCAGTCTAATTACGATTAGCTATGTTTCATTGTCTAGGCATAAACACGGATGGGCGATTGCCATGGTAACATTAGATTACAGTACCTAAATCCAGCCCTGGTAAGCCGCCACCTCCTGCCACATCACACCTGTCTCTCTCACTCTCTAACTCATTTCCCCAAAACAAATTTTAAGTGTGGTACAAAATGCAATTTGGCAAACTGAATCTCTGCAAGGAGACAGATCACAGTGCTTCACCGTCATGACATAGACTATGTTCTTGCCATATTAGATAAATGGATTTGGATTTGAAAAAGAGTGATATCTGAGTATAAAACTCAGGAAACATATTTTCAGAGCCAAATACTGGACTGGCCATAAATATAAAGGATGCTGACAAATATAGTTATTATTTATAAGTAGAAAATGTTTTAAATGTTTCCTGAAGCGTGGTGTGGTGTTGCCATGGTTGACGCTGTTGCCTCATTTGAGAAATTGCATGTATACATATTTCCTGAAGTGAAAGATCCACTTATTTTTCCTGTGAATTTCAATATGTGAATATATTCATCTTCCAGGAATGTATGTTATAAAATATGTGGCTCTAAATGTAGGGTCCATTAAACCCCTTGCACACCCTGTAAGCTATGTATTGTATGTATATTTTAGTTTTGTTTAGATTCTGTGATATGTCTACTGGAATGTGATGAAATGTGTTGTTGATTTGAGCATTTTTCGATCTTAAGTATGGGATACCTCCTCACATTGGGGGTCGGGGGGTGTCCCCCAAGATTAAATTTGCCACTGAACAAATAACTCATTCAGAGCTGTAGTAAAATAGACTGAAATTGAGTGAAAAGGTAAATGTACTGTAAAACTAAGCAACTGATAAAGAACATAGAATATGGTGAAATAATTGCCATGCATTTAATAATTAGTGAACCTTTTGCAATACAGTTGTCTCAGTTGCTTACACAATGTTTCTGCATATTGGCACACATTTCTCAGCACTCTAAACACTGTTGTCTTTTTTCTAAGCCAGTGGAACAAGACTCTGAATACACATGCTACAGTTTACGCACCTTGAAAATCCCTAAAACACACTGTGCAAGACACATGACACAGTGCTCAACCTCTGTGACAAATGTTCTTGATAAACTCTCTTATAATCTTCTGCTAATGTTAAGATTGAAAATGCTAACAGTTGAAAAGCAGTGAAATAACACAGAACTCCACAGGACAAACACTGCAGAGCTTTTCTTAGCACTCTTCTGCCAGTACTTTTCAATTTGGAACGTGACATTTTCAGCAAAGAGGCATGAAACTGATATATATATATATATATATAAAACTTCACAAGAAGGTTGCAGCAGATGGAATCAAACCATTGACCTCCATTCCTATGATGATCATAGCCAAAACTAACTGCATTGTACTGTAACCACTAGTTTACCACAAGTGCATTCTACACTCTGCACAAAATCTTTATAGTTTTTTCAGAATGCTTAAACACTCAAAGCTTAACTTAAAGTTTTAAATTCTGAATTTTTAAGTTCTGAATTGCTAAAACACATTTCCTAAAACGTCCTCTCCTTTTCTCAAAACACTAAGTACAAACCGTAGAATTCACGCTACACTCACAAAACCTTTGACTTGTCTTGCAAAATCAAACATTCTTCTCAAAACTATATTATCTTTGCTTAAAAGCAAACACTGCTTTCAGGTCATGCGTCAAGCCAGTCAGTACACAAGCACTACTGAGCAGTCATTACACACTATAGCAAAAAAACTGAAAACGCTACCGGTCAAAACTGTTGCTGGCATGTAGAGAAATATTTACTTAGGTTGTGGTCATTTGCATGCTGAGCCGTTTTGGAAACCAAAAGACTATAGTAAAAAAAATTGTGGCGTACCAAAAATTGTATACAATTTGTATACAATTATACTAAACTGATATGTAAAGTATTCAGTACTCCAAAAAGTTACTGTAAAGGACAAAGTTAAAAATCCAAATTAGATGGATATTACAGTAAAATGTTGTGCAACTGCCAAGCCAGAGTCAAGGATGAATATTCATTCAGCCATGTCACCATGTCTCAAGGCTGGGTCAGGACAGAGAACTTTGTCTGCATCACAGGAAATGTTCTCCCTTGCTGGGTGATGCGGGGACCATTTGTATCTTGATGCTGAAATTCAACTCACCTCTGGCACTTGCACTCCCATCCAGCATGCATTCTATGTTTCAGTCACTTTTTGACTTCTACTTCTGTTTAGCAACATGTTGCAGCCGTTTTGAGTCATTGTGTTTAAATGATGAATACTGTGTGCTGGCTGTGCTTAACTTTTGCAACCTGTGTTTCCTATTTGGCATCAAAGTTCACCACGGTGCAAAATGTGTTTTGATGATTGAGAATCTGTTTAGAGTTTTGCGAAAAGGGTGACTCGGGTATGAAAATTGCGCCTAACTAAGTGAGCACTCTTTAAAGTTTCGCCAAATGAGTGACTGATTTATTAAATTACTTTTGGCAATTTGCAGTTTTGTTCCAAGAATGAGGTATAGTGTTTTAGCAATTCAGAAAAACTGTAACACCTGTAGGGAACACATTTATCAATTGTGCTAAACTGAATGCACGTTCTTTGTGTTACACTCAGTTTGTAATTTGATAACTTTTTTTTTTTTTTGTCCTGTCCGGCAGCTTTAGCAGAATCATGGTCTGATTGCACTGCTGTGCCAAACATGTTTGCTTTGCCATAAGGGCCTCTATAAATTCTGTATGGGCCCCTCATATCTATCAGTTTCTTTTTATTTTATTACTTTATTTTTTGCACATGTAAAATAACGCAGTGGCTGAGCTGACCGAAGAGGAGGGACAGATGGAGGGAAAAAAGAGAGAAAAAAGAAAAGGAGGAGAAAGTGAGAGAGATAAGGTAAGAAAGATAGGAGTGAAGTGGGTAGTACATAATAGGCCACCAACTGCTGCATATGTAAAGGAGAGAAAAAAAGGCAAAAGATCAACAGCATCTGAAAGAAACACAAAAATGGATGAATGCATAAACACAAACAAAGAATAAAGAAAATAAAACAGATACACAAACATACAAAATTGTGTGTGTGAACATATGTTCATGCGTGTTCATCAGTGTAGGCGAGGTGTGCAGGCGTGTGTGTGTGTGTTGTGTGCGTGTGTTGTGTGCGTGTGTTGTATGTGTTTTCAACATGGAACGTACTTGATGGCGAGGGTGGGAGGCCACAACCACACCGCACAAGAGCCAGAGGCCGGCAGAGACAGACCCTGGAGACCCCAGACGTCCGCAGCCCCCGAAAAGCACGGAAGAGCCAGGGCTTCACATCCCAATGACAGCACATTTAAAAATGGACTTGACATCAATGACGCAACTCCAGGGCACTTTTGTACATGGCTACATGAGGGAGCAGACAAGAGGCAGCTGGACTGAGAAACACAAGAGCAGGAATGAGAGGTAAGATGTAAGACAAACGATTAACAGGTGTGGCTCATTAGGGCCACGTTAGGGAGGAAACAGTAGGGTCAGATGAGCAGGATGTGACAGGTCTCTACATTCCTGGACTGTTTTGCCAATTGTCTTTCCACAGTGACACGTGAAAAAAATAATGATACTCAAATAATGAGTTCACTTACAAAACAGAGCTTGAGCTCTGTAAGTAGGGCCCAAGTAAATGTTTGGTTTAGACAACAATGGAGGCTAATATTGGACAGAGAGTAAAAGGGGTGAGAACTGGAGGAGAAAGAGGAGGAGGTGAAGAAGTAAGAGGAGGAGGAGGTGAAGGAACAGATGATGGGGAAGTAGGACGAGGATAAAGGAGAGGACAGGAAAAAGGAAGTGGCGTTAGAACGACAATAACTGATGAAACCAGAGTGACTGTCCATCAGAGTGACTGTTGTCAACCATGGGCCAAGCATGAGGGAGTCTTCACACGTTATGATATGATCAGGGGCCAGAGCAGCTCAGGCATGCTATCATCTGGGATATTGTTAGTTCCCACCATTCTGCTGCGGTCCGCAAATAGTTCACAGATCCCCCACTTTTCATGGCATTTAGTCTCATCTCCATACTCTCCCTTCTTGAATCCTACTGAGGAATTCTTCTATGCATAGCACTGGAAGGTGTATGATGGCCTGTTACAGGCAATGAAGGAGTCATGTGGAGACATCAACCAGGGGTCATGTCAGGCCTGGATACGGCCCTCCAAGTGATACTTCCCATGCTACCTAATTCAAGGTAACGTCGCATGTGATGTGGATGAAGAATTATGACCAGACCCACAAAGAAGGCAAGATTTAGCCATGATTATTTCTATTCCTCGTTTCTAGTGCAGAGGTTTAGCTAGCAAGCCTGGGTACTAGATGAAACCAATAAATCCAGCAACACAAATATTGTTAGTGTGTTTTGACGCGATGACTTCATGCTGAAATGGTTTGACTCCAGCAGACTCATTCCGCTCAGTCCCAGATGGGTTGAATGGTCTTTGGCAGATGAGACGAGTCCTGCCTCATCATGATATCCGTACATCAGTACACCGTGGCTGCAATGTTTTTAATATTGTTTTATTCTCCCTTCCTTCCTGGAATGGTTGCGGTGTTATGCCCTAATTATTTTATGACATTTGTGAAACATTTATTTTTTGGAAATTCTAAGGAATACGGCCATGTGTTATCTGGATGCCTGGGGGTACTTTTAGATATAATATTACTGAAACTCAAGAAAAGTTGCTTGAATGCTTGAATACTTGTCCCATAGTGCTGTTCCGCCTCTTGGGATGTCACACCCAAAAAAAATTACTCAATTATTGGCATGGAGCATCCAGAATTAGGGCATAACTTCGTATGTAACTTTATTGTCATTGTGTAGCATAACAAAGTGCTTGAATGGCTGAAGCTTTCTGGGTTAACAATGAAAGCAGTGATGTTTATTGATGCTTATTGATGCTTGCAATCCAACGTAAAAGACCGTGAACATGTTTCTCTACATGCCAGCAACTGTTTTGACTGGCATTATTTCCATTGTTTCGCTTAATGTATAATGACTGCTCAGTAGTGTCTATGTATTGATTGGCTTTGTGTGGCATCTGAAAGCAAGGATAAAGTAGTTTTGAGTGGATTGTTGATTTTGTAAGATGAGTCAAAGGTTTTGTGAATGTAGCTTGAAAATTGAGTTTTCTGTTTACTCTTTTGAGATAGGGGGGAAAGGCTTCAGGAAATGCACGCTATAAATTCAGGAGAGAAAAAAAACTGTATTAATGTATTTGCACACTTTCTTTTAAGTGCCAGGCAGCTGTTGTGAGAGACACCATGTAAAATGATTGGAATTGATTATCGTGTTGAGATGCTTCATCTCAGTATAAATCAGCGTGAATAAGCATGGCTGCCTGATACGACGCAGGTGGCACTCACTGAGACAACTCTGTCCGACGTGTTCCGTGCCGCAGCAAGACAAGGGTGTGTGTCACACAAGATCACAGTATCCAGGCCTGGCAGTCGCTCAGAGGTGGAGGGTGATGAGGAGTGATGCTGGGGGGGGGGGGAGTCCCCTCCCTTCTCCACAAATCGACACTATTTGACAGACCTTGGAGTACCTGGTACCAGCTGAACCAGCTTCATAACCATAACCTGGATAATCAGATATGTATTAATCGCATCACTGGCTCTAAAAGCCCCTAAAACACGTTCATCAAGTCTGGTTAGGACATGTAACAGCAAACGTCTTAAGGGTTAACAATTTAAAGCACATCTAAGATGACAGCGGTATGTTCCGGGGCAGGGTGCGGTCAGGTGACAGTCCTCTCGTCTGCCCCATGACAGTGGGCCTCTCTGGCCCACCAGCCGGATCTCACTGCACTTCCACAGACCCAACATCTCCTCTGGCTTCTGCTTCCTCAATATTAATCTTTTCAATATTAGATTAGATTCATCTTTATTGCTATTGTGCAGAGTGAAGATAAAGAGCCAATGAAATGCAGTCATTATTTAACCAGGTGCAGATAAAACATATTTATGTGCAACAAATTACAGATAAATTGTGAATATAAATGCTTCTATAACCTGTCTTATTCTGTCCACTGCAGCTCAGTTGACATGTATGTATGTAGCTCTAACTTAAGTCCCTGGGGGACGAGATGGGAGATGGGTGAGGTAGGAATACAGAATCAGTTGTTTTCCATTTATAGTTGTATAATGTAACTTAATTCTGTGTGTGAATGAGATCGGGAGCAGTGACCCAAAGTCTTGTGCCTTGAAGCAAGGGCATGTTTCAGAATAGCAGCATAGCAGGGAGGGCAAGGCTAACAGAGTTAAAGGACACACTCACGCTTGCTTGTCTTTCTCGCAGAAGGTGGACAGATTCATTAATTAGATTATTCTTTTGTTTAATTAAACAAGGCAAAAAAAATGTATCAGCTTTCTGAAAATTGTCAGCCGCCAACTATTCAGCCATTCTACTCAAATATGGCTGAAAACCTCCCGTCTACTTGTTCCCCCTGTCACTGGTTCCCATCATACCTAAAGGGGCCCACTCAAGTGTTTATTTACTCTAGATGGGAGAGAGAGGCAGTGGAAAACCGACAGTAATGAGGGTGCAGTCCCATGTCCAGTGTCCCCTTTCCATCAGTAAGGCAGTGTCATAGATTTGCGTGTTGTAGACTAAGCTGCATTCTCCGACGGCAGTGGCCTCTTTCAGCCGGATAATGTGCCATGGCACACTGCGAGAATTCGGGAATGGCTTGAGGCATGTGAAAAAAAAAAGGGTCAAGGTGTTGCTGGGCCTCCCAGTTCCCCAGATCTCAATCCCATCGAGTGTCTGTGAGATGTGCTGGATTTATGAAGACCCCACCCCACAAGGAGCACTTGTAGAACTCAGACGATCTGCTTCCAGTGTCTTGGTAGCAGATACCACAGGACACCTCCAGAGTCCACGCCTCGATGGGTCCGAGCTGTTTTAGCAGCACAAGTGGGACTTGTGCAATATTAGGCAGGTGGATTTGAAGTGATGACTGATCTTGTGTATCTACCCATTTTCCATAATCATTTCTCCAGAACAGGGCTGCCGTGAGTTTGGCATCCCAAGAAGCACAGGACACAAGAAAGTGAGTCACCTTGAATGGGAAGTCAGTCCCTTACAGAGCACACACACACACACACACAGACGGAAACTTTGTGGAATTTACAGATGTCAATTCACTGGACGTGATGCTGTTCTTGGATGAAAATTGATAAATATGTCCCATAGCATCACTGCATTATGTATGGATAATCTGACATCTTACATCTTTCCTAATCTAAGATCATTAATCGCAAACCTCCTTCCAGACCAAATCTGGCACAGATGTAAACAGCCCCATCTGTTTCTTTTTTTACTCAAATTTGTTTTGAAAAAAATAATAGGGCCACTCAGAATTCTTATGTCTAGGACACAATGCCGGTTATTTTTCATACATAAATAGAGGCACTGTAACAGAGCAGTAAGTGGGACACAAAAAGTAATTAAGCTAATTAACAACCAACGCAAGGAACTTCCTGTTCACAAAAACAGCAGTGAAAACCATATTTTAGGAAAATATGACCAGTATCCCGTGGCAAAAGTTTTTTTTTGGTTTTTGTTCTTTGCAGCTAAATTTTGATTAAAACCATGAATTCATTTGTACAAAAGGGAGACAAGCGGAAGGAATTTCTAAGGGAAGGTTCAACTGCATGACCTTAAACCAAGAGACATACAGCACCATGCTAATGCATTAGGCCATGAATGAATATTGTTTTTCTGTTGTTAAATTGCAGTTTTATGCCTGTAAGCAAACCTCACTTAAAGACATCCAAGCATTACCAGTCATCCAACATCCAAATCCAACCATCCAATATGCCTGTTTATGTGTAAATGTAACCTTCACCACTAGCACAACTTGTTTGGCTAATCAATACCTCATTAAGGTAAATAACTCATTAAGTTAGTTAAATGAGGTAGTGGTGAGATTTGCCAGATGCAAGAAATATTTGTGCGCAAGCAAGGAGAGGTTTGGAATCCAAAGCTTTGCTATCCTAGTCGTCCAAGATCCAAGATATCAGTTTCGGACAAATAGAATACATTCTTCTTACTTTTTATTGAATTATTGTGTTTTTATATTGTGGCGCAAATAGGTACCTACTGCCCAGGATAAACACAATTTCCTTTGACTGCCTTCTGCTCATTATTGTGTCTGGTTACGAGCAAAAAAATTTCGGGCGAGGTTTAAACCTGCAAGTTTAATACATGAATTTGTGCCTGTATTATACCTATATTGAATGGACATATGCAGTAGTTCAGTTCATTTCCAGAACCATACTGTTAAAGATCTAAATTATGGTTTAAATATGTGCCCCAAACATAAGTAGCAGTCAATTTGGGGAGGACAGTGCAAATAGCTGAATCCAGATCATTAGAGAGAGAGAAACCAGCACAGCACGCAGGGGTGAGACGCGGAAAGCAGGTCATGAAACAAGTACTCAGCATGGTAAAGCTTTTTGCGGCTGTGTTTGAATAAACACAGGAAAACCCCATTTCCTTTCCCCTCTCTATTTCACATTAGAAACATACAACAGCACCCTGGTTGCAAAACAGACTTGAAACTGCAGGACAGCGGTTTATCGCTTTCCAACGTTCTGACGCCGTGGTTTCCCAGCACACACACGCCCCATCTCCCGCCTCCGCTTTACAGCACTGCTGGTAAAGATTCCCTCAATAGACAATTCCTCCGAAGTCAGAAGCTTTGATTTATAGTCCTGCTGTAAGACGGTGGGTGTTACTTACAATGACTTACAATGTTACTTACAATGACTTACAATGTCCAAAAACATGAGTTCAATGAGCCCAATTTTTACTCATAATTTGAAATTTCATAACATTGTTGTTTCCAACACATCACCCCCACATCCTGTCACATCATCCCTCATCCCATCAAGTATTGCCTCATTCCATCATGTAATCCCTCATCCCATTACGTAATCCCTCGTCCCCTCACATGATTCCCTTCCCATTACTGGTTAATTGAGGATTTGGGGCCTGCGGTCTTCATTTCCTCCCTCCCCAGGAAAATGGTGACTGGATAAACACTGTCAGCACCAGTTATGGTGGTCTGTTTTTCTGATATCATGATCTGAAAATATCTTAAGGAATCGTGACTGTTTTTTTGACTGTTATATGCAGTAATCCCCCAATTGTTATTTTTTTGTATTTGAACAATACTCCTATTATTATTGAATAGTCAGTATCCATCCGTCCATCCATCATTCATCCATCCATCCATCCATCCATCCCTCCATCTTCCACAGCTGCTTATAAGGAATAGGACTGCAGTGATCCTGGAGCCCTTGCAAGCTAACCCTAAACACGAGATACTTATGGTAGGATGATGGCAGAACACAGGTACACATAAAGTCACACTCTGTTGGTAAATTAGAGAAAAGAAGTTGAAGATGAATGAGCTGATGGATTTGCTTGGCTATGTTGGTTTTATGCTAATGTTTTTGTGATGGAACATGGACGGATGTTGCCTAAAATCTGAGGAGGGAGAGGCGAAACATCACACAGTATTTGGTGAGCTATTCCTGACATGAATGTTTTAACTGCATGTGATGATGATTTGGCTCCTGGTTGACTTCAAAACTTCAGAAATTACTGGAACTGTCAGGTGCTCTTGCAGCGTTTGAGAGGTGTTCCACATCCTCTGGTTGTTCGCCATGTGATTTTGGCATTTCACTAAAGAGGTACGCTCACATTCATCTATTGAGTAAAATCATTTTCACTCTCGGTTTCCCAAAACAAATTACTTCCAGCATAGAGGCAGGAATTATGTTATAAACAGGCACCTGCAGCTCCGAGTCTGAGAGATATGCAGAACGACGTGATGTCGTTATTTTTTTCTGGGGTTAAGATTTAAGTTTAATGGCCTAGTCTGAGTCCCCATTAGGCTTGTTATCGATCATTATCTATGTGTCTGGTTTTCTAAATCTTTAGCTGTGCATTGCTATAAGAAACATGTAGGAATTTGATTCGGTCTCCAGGGTTATTTTGTCGACTCATGACAGACCAGGAAATTCCAGGCACAAGAGGGTGATTTAGGGCTATTTTAACATTGTAGCATCTTAAAAGGCGACGGCCAGTACCAGATGCATTTTGGTGCGTCTATGCAAATTTGACTGAATATTACTCTGTCATCGATCAGTACTTGAGTACTTGATCTGTATCTTGGTTCAGATGCCATGGCTTCGTTAGACTGATGTTAGGAACTTAATCAATCTATATGCTTAATGTGTAACGATGAAAGTGTTCATGTCGACTAAAAATATGAATTGCATGAATGTATTAAATTTGACTGAATATTACTCTGTCATCGATCAGTACTTGAGTACTTGATCTGTATCTTGGTTCAGATGCCATGGCT
>JAODJW010000036.1:9819091-9829091 GCA_026777045.1 Hyperopisus bebe | reverse complement strand
AGACATTATGTTATGTAAGTTAAGTGAGGAAAACGGCCTTCTCTGATAGACACGCCCCACCCCAACCCTGGGGAAGCCTCCTGGGGGCCTCCCTGGGTGGTCTTTCTCAGTGTAGCTTTTTGAGGGGTCAGAGGTCAAAGGTGAGCAGAGCAGCATGTGGGAAACGTGCTGCTGCCAAAGGCCACAGCCCAACTGCCGGACTTCCTCCACATGGAGCGAGTCTTCCAGGTAAACGTGCACTACGCTGTGATTTATTGGGCTCATAAACGAGAAAAGAGCTGTGACTTTAATGGCTGAGACCGGAAGGTTCCGGTCACCACGGCGGTAGGACCCCTGGAGGACAGATGTTGCTTCAGCCATGTCTGAGGTGATCACAAGCGTGGCGGAAGCTGCCTTTGAATGACTCTGATTTGTTTAAGTGGTCTAGTGTGGCATCAATCATTGAACCCAATTAGTTTTTAAGGGTGATAGTTTGCATATTCTCCTGAGATCCAATAATTCATTGCAGACCTCTGTAGAGGATATTACATTTTAACTCATATTATACATGCCACTCTGTTAAGTCCTGTAGTTCCTTTAAAAAGACAGTTGGCTCTTTAAGATGACATCACATGAAGGGGCGTGGCCTTGCAGGATTCCTCTTCTTGTCAAATCAAAATTTTAATCAATACAAAAAATGCACGTTTTTCCCCTGTATCTCAGGAGGATACTGCAATGGTCAACCTGCTTGGTACTGTGACCTACTGAATAGGTGGTTACAAATGGATGGATGGATGGATGGATGATCTACCCTAAAAATAAACAGCTGACATGTTTTTCAATTTTAACGGACATCCAAAATCATTCCATTTGCCTGATATTAATCAAAACTGCAAGTCTTTAAAGTACCACAAGTAATCTCTACTCAAAATCCAAAGGCGTAACCTTTCCATTTCGAGCCAAGCTTCTTACCCCAAGAGCTGTGCAAAAAAACCCCAAAAAAAAACAAAAATGCGACAGTAATGCACATGCACCCAGCATCCAGGCATGAGCATGCATCTGCTGACATGTGTTGCGTAATGAACCCCAACATGCCACACATGGACAAGGTGGATCTATGTCTGAAGGACGTGCCGAGAGACTTGCACGCCGCCACAGATGCGAGGGTGACAATTATCCGTCACGCGGACAGATTTACGCTTAAGAAGACTCAGGGTTGGAGGGTTTGGCTCCGTTCCGTTTGCCTCCCCTGTAAACAATATCCCTTTGTTAAAGAAGAAGCTGAGCCCAAATCTGTCCATCCCTCTCAGGCAAGGTTTCCCCGGTGAGGTGTGATGTATAGGTGGAAAAAGTGAACAGATCCAATATTCACGCCTGAGGTGTGATTGGAGGATGACTCGCTAGAGCACGTTAGGCGATGTGTGTGTTTTATGGGACAGTGAACAGCAGGAGTGTGGGGCTTGGGGGGGGTGATGGGTGTGTGCAAAGAAGAAAAACAAAGGACGCATGGAGGCTGATCCTTCAGCTTAAGGCATGACAACTTAATTACATAGTTTTAGCATTTTACTGAGTTCAGTTTATTTTAATGACCTGTTGTGCCGTAGGTGTTGCTTAATATCATATATATCCTTATGTTTACAATAGGAAGGAGCAGGTGGGAGGAGCAATAGTGAAGCAACATTTACAGCAGAACAAGTGAAGAATGGCTTTGTGGACTTCCAGAATGTTCTTCCACTGGTGCCGTATCGCTGGATCCTGGACATACAGAGTCGGTCATCGTGCCGAAGCATTGGTGGTCTTTGCTGGGACGTAGATTAATAATGCGATAACAGGCTTGAACTCACCCCCAGAAATGTTTTTGTTAACGATCAGGCATGTAGAGATGTAGCAAAATTAAGAGTCTGAAACCCCTTGAAATTTGCTTTAGGGCCCCAGTCGGTGAAATCTGCAAAGGAGGACCTGACTGACAGCATCTACCGAGACAGACCTATCAGCAGGGTGGCTGGACTCCTCACAAAACATATTATAATCTAGTTAAATAAATAATGGCACCTAGTGGCCTCATTTACAGCAAGGTGGCTCAATGGGCATTACTGTGGCCTCACAATTCGAATGCTATGGGTTTGACTTGTATGTGTGTGTGTGTGTGTGTGTGTGTTGTTTTCATGTCGCCATGTCTTCCTATGATAATCCTCCATGGGATAAGCTATCATGGAAAATGCAAGATGTGCAATGTAGCAAAAAAATACACCAAAACATTAACAATCAGTCAATAAAGATAAATCAAAAAACAGAGATATTGAACGCCATTGTGCACTGCACACGTAAGTGAATGCCTTTCAGTGCCTCAGATAAGATTTATCATTGTCTGGTTCCAGACAAACCCCTTTATTGCCATATTATCCCAGTAGTGTGGAGAAGGTATTGCTGTTTCCATATATAATGTCAATGGCTTCTTGAGGTCGTCGCTCTGTCTATTGTTTGGTATATCATGGTTCTTTATGAAGCCGTCCCCTTGATGTTGCCCCTTAAAACTAACTGTTGAATGGAACTCCGATCTCAGGAATTAAAGCCAAGGTCTTTACCGCTTCATTCTAAGGCTTTGTCTGGGTAAGGCAGAAGGTCATCTATTTTGCTTTTATTATAGTAAGGGGAGGCTGCAAAGGGTCCTACATTCACAGGCTGTAGAGGACGGACTTTCCCAAGTCCTTGAATAGGGTTGGACTAGCAAAGTGTAATTAAAGGAAAGGTCAGAGGTCAGGTTAGATAGGAAGAGTCACTGAGCCAGTCAGGACCTGGCGTTGCCAAGCTCAGTGCTCAGTGTTACAGTGCAGATGTTGAAAGTCGAAGTAGAACTTTCTCATAACGTTGTTTTGGATTAACAATGCTAACATTGTCAGAGTGTGTGTGGGGGTGGGGCTGCTTTGAACTGAAAAAGCACCAGATTGTTGATAAAATAAACAAAGACAATATTGATCAGGGTTCACTGGAAACAGAACATCAGAAATCCCTGTGCAATACAAACTTAAATACTCATTTGTTAAATCTTCCAAGCCACTTATCCACTACAGGGTTACGACACAATCCAGATTGTATTTACATTAGTTTTGTGACCTCACAGAATAACATAAGACAGAAACGAATAATTATTACTCAGGAAAATAAATATTTAAAGAGTCAATTTATTGTCTGGCACTTTAGTTTTTTAATTATTCCCTGTTGGCAGCTTTGAGCAGCTTTGTTCTTCAGAAAGTGACTTTTGAGTAGGAAGTCAGGAGCTTTCGGAAGAGGAAGTGACATCATGGAAATGGAATCCTGCCTGGGCAGCCTTGTGGAGACTGCAGAGCCCAGGTGGGGAGTTGGGGGGAGGGGGGAGCTGTGATTAAAGGATTACAGATGATGAAGAAAATCAAAGCAACAGAGTCTGGCATCCAGGACCCAGGAGGTGGGAGATGGAGCGGTGTCCCGGGAAAAGGCTTGGAGGCATGGATGGGGGGGTGGGGTGGGGTGCGGAGGGTTACAGGTACCAGGACAGGGTCAAAGCAGGGTAATTAAGGCCGCCTCATCTGGACACCGTCCAGCCCTTGTGTATTTCATGAATCGAAGTGGCTGATTCAGCAGAGCAACAGGCAAACAAACTCAAAATACCTTCCCTCCTGCTACTAGAAGCAAAAGAGCGGCTCCAGGTGAAGAAACAGCCCCATTGATTCCCCCCCCCCCAGCTAACAGCTTTTATCAGATATGGTGATTTTCATCATGGATTTTAAGCCTATGGATTTTCCTACTGTTGTTCCTTCTCTTCATGCGAAGTTTGGACAGAGATATCCTTATAGTTTAATACCGGAAAAAATCCTGTTTTTTTTCACTGCATAAATACTTGCAATTAGCATGTTTTGGTGACACTATGAAGTTCTGTATATTTCACCAGAATATTTCTTCCTCACGTCTCCATAAAGACTCGTTGACTTGGGAATTCAGCTCCAGCGTATATGCCAGAGACCAACTGAACTCTCAACTGGTATTCAACAGCTATTGATCGTCTGTTCTTTGGCAACTCAATCATCCAACCCCCCACCCCCACCCCAGTGTCTGGTGAGAGGACATTGTATCACATACCACAAGGCCACAAAGGGATCAATTAAGCCCAGCAAAGTAGTGCTTTACTCAGTCTAAACGGTTAGATTTAGGATGGATGTTCGGTGTTGACCTTAAATACAGTATTTTCCTAAGCATGGCATCTCACTATCTAGAGGAATTATCCTTCTCAGGGACTTTTTCATACCCACAGCAAAGCACCCTATGGGAGCTGTTGCACTATTATCTTACAAAGGCAAAAATTCTGAAGCCCAACATGAAAGAGTGGAGGCAGGAGGGGTGGAGGGAGAATTGCGGCAAAAGGGAACGTGACACCCTATGAGTAAGCAAGAGGTCCTAAGGAAACACAACGAATGACGATTCAAAACAAAGAGACATGGAAACAGAGAAGGATATGGGAACATGCTTGAGGTGGGGCTGTGAGAGCCTGTGTTATGCACCCACCCCAACCTCATGGATGCAGATGTAGCAGACTGATCTTCTGAAGATCTTCCCCAGAGCCATGGGAGAGGATCGCCAAGCGGCGTAAGCTGTCGGGTTCCGGATCATCGTATCCCAGGAGCTCAGGAACCTTCATGAAGCTGATATACCCTTCATGTTCACCCTACAGATGTTAGGTGTAAGGATGACAGACAAACTCTGTCGTTATCATGTTAAAATAAACACTGTCATTGCCCCCAGAGTGTGTTTAGACTGAACATTTACTTTGGGTGTGAAGAAAAATGAATCAGAACTCTGCTGTTACCATCTGAGTTTCACTAAAACTTGCCACATATTATTAATAAGAAGCAAATCATTCCAGAAAAAAACATATACAGTAAAATCAATCACTCGAATTGAAGTATTTGCTGGCAACATTTTTAAAGCATCTAACTTTAAGAAATAAAAGCTTTCAACAATGGATTTTGGTACAGGTTTTAAGGGGTGAATTCCTGCACCTTTGTTACCATGGCTGCAGTCAGCACTAGGGTGGAACACCCTTACTTATTCTGTGAACCCTACTAATCCCAACTGTGAGACCACCACTGGGCCCATTCACCTCCTCTATCCCCTGGGGGGTGTCCTTGTCAAGGGTGTGCTTAATTAATTTAAGACCAGGTCTTAGGGATCCTACTGTGGTGTGTGGGTATTAGTTTATTAATTGTGGGATTTGAGGTAATATGTCAGTCAACAGTACCCACCTATTCTCCCTGTGGAAACAATCTGCTCATTGTGACACATTTTCATAATGATGTGTGTGTGTGCGTGTGCGTGTGTGTGTGTGGGGGGGGGGGTCGGTATTTTAATTGAGATGAGATGACACAATCTAGCTTTGTTTGGTGACCTCAAGCTGACAGAAATGCACACACAGGGACACAGAAGGACTGGAAAACACATTGATTAAATGGGTAATAGACAGACCCTCAACCGAAGGTCTTAGATTGTATTGTATGTTGTAATATGAATAATTGACTTCAGTCAGTCCTGAGCATAAAAAACCCCCATCTGACTCATTTTAACAAGACAATGACTTCACTGTCAGAAAATGCACTGAGGTGTATGAGCTAAATAATGCCATTTGCGTCTCGCTTTGGAAATTTTTAAGTTAGTTCATGAAAGAGAAAAATTCTACAATACAAGAAACTTCATACCCGTAGAGGTTATGGCCTATGCGAGTTTCCGCATGCCGGCAAGAGTAGAAAAATGGACACCAGGAAAATGAAAAAAATAAAGAGAGGAGTCAGAGAAGCCTGACGCAGCCCCTTGTAATGAACAGCGGGGAGAAGGACATGCTGAGTCTTCCACCGCTATTATACCTAATAGCAGCATCACCCTCGCAGAAAGAAACACACCCATCCGTCTCTGAAGAAAGAAGGGCAGATTTGGGCTGGGCCAGGCATGGGTGGAGTGTTTTGAAGTCTCACAGGGCGAGACCTCAGACTCGTGCTGGGAGGGGCAGTGCACACATCCCTCCACTTTGCGGTCTCCAGAATCGTGGGTGTGACACGGTGAAAAAGAATAAACCCAGGTGCCAGTACCTTGTTATTCGGTACCGGAAGATAATGAGATGCCGGTACGCAAGAGAAAAGCAAAGACCACACACTGGCAAGCACTGGCCCACTGCAAGCACTGGACGGCCGGATCCTGGACAGAACCACACACAGCATCACGTTCTTCCCACCATTACAATATCGGCTGGAAATCACTTGCATATGAGAAACTAAAGTTGGATTCCGTATCGGGTCGGGGATTGTGCTGGCAGGAGGTATAATGTTTGTCATCAGCTGCTTCAGAAGATGAAGTAAACAAGCATTTAAACCGGCCAACTGCGTCTGCCTCTGCCAGGAAAATATTGTGTTGCAATATAACAGAAACTCCATGGAGTTCATTTTGTGAGCGGAGCCAGTTCCTTCTACAAATGTTTCAGTTGACATGGATCAAAATCTTAAAGTGATATTCATAAAAATATTCTAGCTCTTCTATATGAAATGATTTCAGTATGAAGTTGAACTTTTAAGTAAATTTCCTCAGCATTAATGTCCTTCCCGAGCCCTGTGCTGCCCAGCAGGCTACATGTCCTTCAGGAACCACGCACTGAATAAACTGTTGGAAGATGTTATGATAGATGGACTTAGTAGCAAATGAACTGGTAAAACAACAACATATGAGTTGATAAAAATATCTGATAAGAAGAAAATTACAGCAATTCCCACATCTGAATCAAGAATTATCAAGAGTTTTTTTCTTTTGGTTATTAAATGTTGAAAAGTTCTAAACATGCTGGTTGTTTTATATTAACGTCTGATTAGATTTCAGCACTTCAGAGATTTCTGGCGGTACTCATTATTGCATCAGGATCTGCTGTTGTGGAACAAGACCTGCATTTCACACTGCTGTCTTCTCAGAAGAACAGGCCAGTAGCTCGGTGTAAACGTGCAGGGGGCTGCGTTCCTTCCCATCACTCACAGCCCTTACATCATCCTCAGAGCATATAGGCTTCAGGTCACTCCTGCCTGCAGACACACGTTAAACTCCTGCATACTTACACACACAGGTTTGTGATTATATCTTTGTGAGGACCCTCCATTCATTTATATGGGAAAACTCTAATCTCACCATGACAACCCTAACCCCTACCCAACCCTAACCTTAACCATAAGTAACCAAATAAAATAATCTTTTGGTATTTTTAGTTTTTTGATTGCATTTGTCGGGACCTGAAAAAGCGTCCCCACAACGTCAAAATAACAGGTTTTTATCACACTGTGGGCTACTGTGTTGGTCCCCACAATGTAATATATACATAATCCACACACACACGTGCACACGTAAGCTATCGGAATGAAGGTGTCCATAAGTCATGAGTTCCCTGATGTGGTTCATTCTGGGCTTGCGTTCTCTTCAGCTATCAAATACCACGCCATATTGAGAAGTTATGGACATTCAGACCATCTAAATCACACATCTGGCTTTGTATTCCCTTTGCTCTAACAAGATGTATTTACCCTCTGACACACAATACATCTTGGGAAATGTTTCCCAGTTCTGTTGAGGTTACATAGTCAGGGATTCGTGGGATTAACAACTCTAAATGGAAATGCTCACAAAGTAATGGTGAGAAGTTAATTGTTTTTTTAATTGGCAGTCTCGCAAAAGGGGGAGATGCTACCTACTTAAACCTTTTTGGTGAAGCTACTTTATTTGACTGTTGAGGGCTTGCTCTTCTGAGGTTTAGGTTAATGCTCCAATTGACTGCCAGGTGAGAAGGTCAGGAGAAGCTGTTTCCCATCTGGGGGTCACTCCCATACTAATGTGCCAAAGGGAGGGGTTCAGGTGGTCCTCTTTAGCCACAGGTGCAGTCAAGATTCAGAGGATAATCACCACAGAGATGGTCACCACAGAGGTCCCATCCCATTCAGACTGTGGCTCGAGGGGTTAACATGAGCCATTCTTGGTCTCCAACCTACAACACTTTGCATTAAAACGCAAACACAACGTCCCATTTTGGACTGGTGCAATTTGCAGTGTTGAATGATTTAGAGTGAAATTCTGTGAAGAGATATGTAGGAAATGGGTAGAAAGAAGGAACAAAGTTTATATAGTTAAACAGCATCCACACGTGGATTGATTACACAGGTTGAATTATATGAATGACTAAAAAGTACATATGTTACTTGGGTATGTCCAGACTTGAAACGGTAGCCCAAAGTGACAGCCTCCAGTACCCCTAAAGAATAAACACTTTTGACAGCACAAAACCTGCAAGACAATTCCTGACTGATCTACCCATAAATTCCAAACATCGTGTATGACCTCATGCAAAAATTCCTGAACAAGTCACATCCAGCTACACTCATTTACGTATACATCTGCTAATGGGGCTCACAGCTAAGGAACAGCCGCTTTTGACTCAAGTGCTGACTCAAAGTCTTGATTGGCCATTTTATCTGAAGGCACATTCTGAGGTTAATCCTGATAAAACGCCTAGTTCAGAATTCTCGTTTGATGTGGAGAGGAGCGGTTTTTCAGCATCTTCAACCTGCAGCCACTCTGATGCCTCTGCTTGCTTCTTCACCTTTTTGCAAAGTAATAAAAGGATGGAAAAACATTTAATTATGTGTAAGGGTGTAACATCGTCTTCCATTTCAGAGTAGAGCTATGCAGTAGGTCCTAACCCCCGTCTGCCGTCATTAGGCATTCTGTCAGGATATTGGTTACTCGACTTGTCACAATGGCATCTGACAGGATTTTGATGATGTCATCTGTTTTCTAAAGATATTAGGGTGGAAACATCTAATCTGTCATAACTTTGCCCATCAATCAACTGTCCCATGCTGATCTTCACTGCCTGCACAAAACTAATAATTTCAATGGGGCTGTCAATGGATGTTGCAGGTCTCATGGTTGACACGTTATATCATATGGAGCAAACCCTGTCATTCATCACTGTCCTTGTTTGATTGGTCCTCTACCGTAAGTTACCGCAGTTAAGATAGACTTACAGAAAAACTTATGTCATAAATCATATGAGTAGATAATTAATAATGAGCTACTGGTGAAACCTCAACGATATCTCTCTGTAAGACTTGCTCCAGGCAGGGAGGGGAACAGAACCAGTTAACACAAGGACATGGGGAATAAAGAGAAACTTTATATGGTGACGGGAGGGGAGATAGGCGTAGCAAAGAGTGAAAAGGATGGCAGCCATTTTGATTTCAAAACGAGAAAACGCAAACAAGAAAACAAAATGGAGGCGGGTCGGGGGAAAAGCTCAAGCATAGTGCGGGTTCAAGCATCAGAGTCTGGATCGAGGGGCCTGGAGCCTATCCCAGCAAAATAGGGCACAACGAACACCTCAACAAGTTATCTGTATTTTAATTGACAAGAGGACATACACACACACACACATACACACACACACACACAATTATACACCACAGGCAACACCAAAACAACAATTAGTTTAACTAGGTGTCTTTGGTTTGTATAAGGACACCCGATATGGGGAGAACATGAAAACTACACACAGAGACCACAGAGGTGGTATTCAAGACACTGAACCCTGGAGGTGTGAGGTGTTCATGCTGCCGACAAAGAGACCATACCTAAAATACTGTGCACATCATCACACGGGGAATGCAAGGACACCAGGTCACCTAATTGTGCGTCTCTGGACTGTGGAAGGAAAACAGAGTCCTGGATGGAGAACATCTATGCTCCTTACAAACAGCCAAGGAGTAGAATTCGAACCCCAGACCCTGAGGCCACAGCACTACCCACCGAGGCATAATGAATGTTTTATGCGTGTTTTACTACCCAGGACAGTTCTGGAAGCTGCTATCCTAACAGCTGGTTGCAGTCTTTGGAAATTGACGCCACAGAACTTGGTGCGGGTGCCTCATGGGGGCAAAGAGGCAGCAACGCAGTGGACGGGATGCGAGGTGCA
>JAODJW010000036.1:9798078-9814452 GCA_026777045.1 Hyperopisus bebe | reverse complement strand
GTATGCAGTTGAGAGCAAAACTTAGGGGTCAAGCACAGAGTTAGGCCATCCATCTAGCACCCCTGGATCGTTTGGCGGGGGGACGGGGTTGAAAGCCTTGCTCTGGTGCTGTTTACAGTAAAAACGCTTATATTTACTGAGCTTTGCAAGTATTTACATTCGTCTTAAAACCGTGCATTTGTCTGCATGCCAATGCATATCACTGTAGTGCATGCCCCCTTATGGACTGTTAGAGCAATTACATTTTTCACATTTTTTGTTGTATTTTGTCGTCTCTTGCTTTGCTTAATAGCAGAACATCTATTTTTATCTACAACATTCTGGGAAACTTACATTGTCATTTTCTATATAATTCCACGTTTATAACATTACTTATATGTTGAAGTGTACTATGCATTGTATACCGTGATGATGCATGATTTTAACTGACGTATGGACTACTTGTCTTAGTTTCAAACATTTTGGCAAATAAAGTATTATAACGTATATAACGTAATACATTATCACTGATCTTGTTACCGAAGGCTGTCGTTTGATACACTCCAGTTACATGTTAGAAAAAGTACACCGCGTCCGTGCGTATTACGTCATCACGCATGCGTGCCTGTCGTATGTAGGAAGCGTTATGAAGATAGCCATCCATATCGAAAGGCAGACATTGCTTCTTATATTGTAAACTGAAAAAAATACAGAATCACAGCCTGTTTTATTTAGGCATACTGCCACCCTTTCAAGCGGAGAATCCTGTCGGTTTAAATTTGAAGTTTTGTCAGCGGGGACCGACATGTCAGAAACATACGGTATGTCAGTGTAAAAACAACAGCCGGCTCAGGATGTCATTATACCACTTCATCATCCGAGAATGTAGTTTTACTTCTAGAATCGACAACTTTGCATGTCAGTTTAGCGTTCTGTTCTGAAAGTGGAGGCAAAGATGCCCTTTTCTTAATCTGTTTTAAATGGTACATGTAGCCACCCAAAGTTATTTGAACTTGGGTTTGGGTAGCTAGCTAGCTAAATATTAAGAAACACATGTATTTCCGGAACTTCGCTAAGCGATCGATAGTTTTACGAATATCAAATAACGATATCAGTGTTTTTTATTTCCGGTCCTCCCCGTCAACCTTCTAGTTAAAGTATCAGCTGTCGATCCACTGTCAGTCTTTATTTATATGACAATAAGATACCGATATCGTGTGATATTTAAAGCAGTTGCATATAATATACTTTTTAAGTGAGTCAACGTAGGCCACCGAATCGCGACATCGGTCTGAACTGATAGCTGGGGTTCATAAATGGCGTCTTTAAAGTGAACACTTTATATCAAACGACCTCTGCCGTCCGGTCAGCACCGCAATAGTTGACAGGAGCAGCGCTGGATGCAGGAATGTGAACAGGTTGAATGACTTATATTTGGATGAACCTGTATCAACAACGTGTCTGAGTGGGGAAAACTAACCAGACAGTGGCGGATCGTGGATAGACCTCTGCTTACGCCTTCGGATATTAACCATTTTGACGGCCAACGTTATCCAGATGGACTGCTACACTATTTCTGTAATGTTGCTCGATTTTACTAAATGCAGGCGGTGCAGCTTAAAAAATATTTACAATTGATCCTATTTCGAGCCGTCTATTTGTAATGCAGTCTGTAACATGATGAGTGCCTCCTGCTCACGTGCCGACTTTGTTAATCCTAGGAAAGACACACGCGCTTTTTTTGGGGGGGGGGGCTTTATGTTATAGTCTGGTACCTTCTCTGGTATCTTCAAGTATCTTCCCTGAAATGAAAACCGAAGAAAAGTGTAACTGCAAGGATATCGATGACGCTTTGTATCCAGCAGAAGGCACTTCAGCTATCCCTTACATGGAATGTAATAGAGGCTGCACGTATTGTCAGTAAAGAGGCTACTTCCTCATGCTAATGGTTTTGCATTAATGCCAGCGAGAGACCCCACTATTGTCTCCATCGATTTCGGTTCTGCTTCTTTCATTTTTATGGAATTCAGTCAGCCTGGGTGAAGGTTACACCAGTAAGCTACTGGTAAGCTTTTGCAGATAAGTGCCGCACCTACATATTGGGATAGGCCAAATTTATTAGACAGAGTAATGTATGATTGAGCTGTACTTAAAACAAGGTCCTCGTAGACTTTCCCGATTATCTCAAAGGCCAGAGATCTAAAGACAGGGTACTTGCTGGTGTCAAAAAAATAAGTGATTAAATGACATGTGTGTTTTATTGCTTGTCTCATTCTAAATAGTCTGTGTGCAGTGGGGACTCCTGTCGGTCTTGGGGCTAGAATTTTTTAGGCAGCAGGAATAGGAGGAGGGCAAGAGGGCAGTTAAACTTTAGCTTAACTATTAATTCTGCAATATTCCTGCCAGACTCACTTTCAGATGTAAAAGATACTCATCTCCTGCTCTTCCTCATATTGCTTTAACATAAATTGATCTTTGTTGTACTCTGGTTGTGGTCCAAACTGATCTGTATTTTGTTCTCTTATAATTTGTTGTCTTCCTCTAATTGAAACCTGCAGTAACTGACAGGCTGACGAGTTTAAAGAGACCAATAATTTGGCCCATGTTCTTTAAGAGTTACTTTATCTTTTTTTTTTTTTGGGGGGGGGGGTGTTTCTTCCCCATTTTCCTTTTGTCAGGGATTCAGACTTTTAGCTGCCCCCGCAGAAATCAGGCGGAGATGTCACTGGCCTGCTTGAACTCAAGATCACGTAATAAATAATGTATTTATATAGTCGTGTATTCATCATTATTTACTCCACTTTACTATTAAGAGCATCAGTGTCATCGTATGTCTTCCATCCCAATGTTTAGCAATAGTCACTGATTGTGTAGTATAGAATACTTAAAAACATTCAAAAAGCAATGAAAACAGTAAGTGCAAGACCTCTGTAGCATTGATTATCAGTGACTTGTATAATTATTCCATATAATACAGGGCTCCTCTACTTTTTTATTCAGACATAATACTTTTCTTTTCTATTACAGGATAATGTTGAGCTGGACGTGGCTTTGATTTTAGTCATTTATCATATATATGTGTTCTGCACCCTATGGGCTAATTTCTTTAACTGGCCGACTGATTCGCGTCTGTGTTTGGCTCCCAGCTCTGCTTAATGCATTGAGTCTGATGGTTGCCACGCTCACGTGGATGTGAGTGAATCGTCCCCCGGGCTCAGAGTGTATTTCTGATTCGGGTGGGCAGGGGGTTGCTAGTGAAGGTCTTCTCATGGCTCAGGATGCAGTACCTGCCTTTGAGCCACGGGTCACTCAAACTGTCCTGTGGACCAAATGCATGGGAGGCTGGAACACCTGGAAAAACGCTTCCAAGCTCTTTGGGAAGGGACAGGCTGTGCACACTGGCTTTTTTTCCACCATTTCCCCTGGCCTTATTGGTCCAGTTAGTAATTAAATGCAGACACTATTTATATAAGTACTGTTGCTCAAGTTCAGCAGTGAAATAGCATTTATTCTATCCTTGGCACGCATACGGCAGTCAGCTGGCTTCAATAACAGAAATACCCTGTTTATTTGTTTGTTTATATTAGGCATCTGTAGCCTTGCGGTCAGTGGATGTAAAGCCCATTGTAAGTATGAGTAAAGGGCTAAATGTACAGAGAAATGTTTTCCTGCACAGAGAATGTAAAGGCCACAGTGATAGCATGCAGATTCACAATGGCGGGAACAACCGGAAAGCTTAGTTAACAGTGATAATTAAGGCTTAAACCGATTAAGCGGATGGTTAAGTAGGTGAGCTTGCGGACCAAAAGTTGCCAAGGTCTCCTTACATAGGACTAAGTAAAGGTGCTTTATAAAATATCCTGCTGTAAAAATGGTGAGTTGCTTAAAATAAAATCCTAAGTGAAGTAATAATAAGAGGCAGCTCTGAAATTCACCCGGTGCTGAATTCATGTGTTTTGTTTTTGTTTTTCCTCTCATTGTAGATTTTCTCTTCAAGTTCCTGGTGATCGGCAGCGCGGGGACAGGGAAGTCCTGCCTCCTGCACCAGTTCATTGAGAGCAAGTGTACGTAGAGTTGGCTTCTGCTTGCACTTGTATGTTTGGGGGCAGCAGCATGTTTGTGAGCCTCTCACCTCTTTTCCTAGATTCACATATAGGGTTTTTCATGCTTGTAATCGTGGGAAGTTCTGCTTTTTGGTAACTCTGGGCTGTTTAACACACTCTATTGTGTTGTAGGGGAAGGTGGATAATTGGCTATAGTTTCAGATCTCTTTTCTGATCCCCTCTGATCCTTCCTCTTGATGCATGTTCATCGTAGCGTTGAGGCTAGCAGGGCGAGCGTACCTGTGTACCCGTATGGAAGCAGTGTATGGTTTTTGTTCCTGTAAGAATGGTACTTTGTCCATGATATTGGTGTAACAGTTCAGCTCTCTGCTGTTGCCCCCACCCCAGTCAAACAAGACTCGAACCACACAATCGGAGTGGAGTTTGGCTCACGGGTTGTCAACGTCGGTGGCAAGACAGTGAAGCTTCAGATCTGGGACACGGCCGGCCAAGAGCGCTTTAGGTACGGGGCTCCGTTTTGGCTAGTAGGGCAAGACCCAAATGAGGTACAAAGCTGTTTGGAGTCTTCTGGGTACAAATCAGGGAGTGATATTTGCAAACTCTGCAAATACGTTCAGATAAATTGGGAGTATTGTGACCGGAAAGGGGTTGTCTCAAATAAGTGGCACTATCAAGAGACTGAAGCTGGATCGCTTCTGTTTGTCGTAGGTCAGTGACTCGCAGCTACTATCGAGGGGCAGCCGGAGCTCTCCTGGTCTATGACATCACAAGGTAACAAGAAAAACGCATTTTGAATATTTTTCAGAATAGCCCAGCGGCACGTTTCGAAAAACAGGCCCGTTGGAGCAAGACTAATGTTACTGAACGGGCGAGATGAAAGCCAGCATCTCCCTCCTTCACCTTCATTGCCTTGTCAAAGAAATCTCGATAGCAGATCCGGCGAAGGTGCGCGGCTCGGACGGGATGCTCTCTGCCGCAAAGGCTGACGAGAAGCGATGAAGGCAGTGTTTCGTTTAATAAAGTCCAAGTCCTTGAGGCAGTTACCGGGGCACCGTCATGGTAATCGAATGGCACGAAGGCTGTAATGCAATCTGACAGGGCCTTAATAAAGTGTCCCCTGCTGACGGGGTTTAGTCAACAGCCTGAAGTCGATTAGGTGGTACTCTGTTGAGGCTTTGTATTTATCTGTCCTGCTGTCTCCATGGCGCTGGCCTATCAGCCGAGAGACGTACAACGCTCTGACCAACTGGCTGACGGACGCCAGGACACTGGCCAGCCCTAACATCGTCATCATCCTGTGTGGGAACAAGAAGGACCTGGATGCCGACCGGGAGGTGACCTTCTTGGAGGCCTCACGCTTTGCTCAGGAGAATGGTAACCACTCAGCACCCCCTCCCACTCCCTCCCCACATTATCTTTTCTCTGTAGGGTGCTAGGATACTAATGCAGACTCGCTGGCTTACTGCTCTCTGACCCCTGACCTTTGTACTCAGTACTGCCTCTCAACCATAGGTGATTTTACCAGGGCTGCAGAGGGTGCAATTGCACCCCCTACTGGTCAGGTGGAAATTAACATTACATTTTTTAATTCAATAAAATTTATTTATATTGTGATGTTTGAAAATGTGATTTGTGTTAGCCATATGAATGTGTTATACTAAATACATGTACAATAAATTATTTTACATTTTTTTGTTAATTTTTATTTATTTATTTATTTATTTTTACACAAAATGACCAGTGGGGCAAACCTGCCCCCCCGCCCCCAGGAGATTAGCCTATGAGTCGCCTCTGCTCCCTGAATATTGAGTCTTCCCTCCAGCCCTTGCTGTTCCTGGCGTTTTAATGTTACCCGCTTCCCTTTAGTCCCGCCCCCCCCGTTATCAGGGCCGTTTTAGTCGATGGCTAACCCCAGTCGCATGAGCCTGTACCTTGACCCGCTTCTCGGCCCACTGTTACCGCCGCCGCCGCGCAGAGCTGATGTTCCTGGAGACGAGCGCGCTGACGGGCGAGAACGTGGAGGAGGCCTTCCTCAAGTGTGCCCGCACCATCCTCAACAAGATCGAGTCAGGTGTGTACCCTCTGCACAACGTTTGCTGTAACAAGCGAAGTCTGGGCCGTGACCAGTTTGGTTTTGTTGAGGTTCAGACGGATATTTGGTAAATATCTTTCTGGAGATAAATTAGCTGGTGTTAATAGTAGAGCTTTGCAGGGCACCAAGGCGAGAATGTCTTAAGACCCTTTCACTCATGCCTGTAAAATGAGGTCATTTTTTACCTTTTCACACTATAAAAAAAATCACCTTTGATTGGATCTCATCTTGTTTAGGTAAGGTACACTGTGCATGTAATGTAGTGGGTAAATTTCTGACCAGTAACCAATAAATTACATCATCCAGATACAGGCTGCAGTAAGTAACTTTGGGTAAGATAAGTAATGGATAAATCATGACGAGGTGTGCGGTTGTACGAAAATAATCCACAACAACTAGGTGTAGTGATGAACTAAGCTGGAGCTGATTATTTTCGTATTAGCGCAATCCTTGTTGTGGTTTATCTCGCTAATACCACGGCTAATGAACAAAAAATAATAATAGAATAAATTAGTCACTGTAAATTTTTCAAAGGAATATTATTTCAATTAGCATTTAATAATGTTCCAATTTGCTCTTAAAAATATAGTCCCTATAAGGGTAGATCTGGTCAGGCTTCTTGCTGGAAGCGGCAAGTCCGTTAAGTTACCATAGAAACCGTCAACAGACATTCTGAAAATCAAGGAAAATTATGCTGAAAAGAATGACTCCTTACTTATGTGTAAAAAATCACAAGGGTTTTTATATTAGCATGCTTAAAAGGCATAAATATGTACCACTAATGAAATTAGCGCACACTAATATAGAACTGTTAGTAAGCTGCCGGAACTACATGTACGCGAAAATAATTACGACACTCATGTGACATCTCTGGACCAATAAGAAAATAGTGTTTTCCAAAGCATGGTATAAATGATAGTACACTGAACTTTGTATTTATGCAATAAATTATAATGTGTATATTTCAGTACGCACATACATAATGCTTTGCAAATAATATGAATTTAATTCAGGCTATTTAAATATGTGAATATCCTTCTAACGTAGGCGAGCTCGACCCAGAACGGATGGGTTCGGGGATCCAGTACGGCGATGCCTCACTAAGGCAACTCCGCCAGCCCAGAGGCTCCACAGCACCGACCAAGCAGCAGTGCAACTGCTAGGGCCTGGCCCCCTACTCCCAGATGCTCAGGGCGCCCCCTCCAGGTTGGTTTTGCCCACTGCAGCACCATGCTCTCTCGCACTTATAATCGGCAATGCCGATGTCTGTTAATATTTTGACATATGAAGTATAATTTTATATTTTCACTCCCAGAGCTGTATTTCTGGCTTAAAGTTAATGTGTCAGATGAGTTTTCAAGGGCTGCAGTTTCTATAGAATGATTATGTAAATGAACACAAGTGTGGCGATTTTAAATATGGCTGCTACAGCCTGGAGTTTTAATTCCTTGTAGGCTAAAATAGCAGTACTTGTGAAATGTCATAATGTTGCTACGCTACAAATTCATTAAATTATATAATTAATTGAAAAGCACGATGAATAATGAAGGGAAAAGAATCAGACTTAAAACGCTGCTGTGAATTTCTCACTAACGGATCATAGGGGAATGAGGGCATTTAATTGGATATTTAATTACACATTATGATAAATGATGTAGATCGCTAAAATAGACCTTAAGCAGCATGCTGTAGATACCTCACTTTGTCATTTAAATAATTTTAATTTGAAACAAAAGAACTTTATGAACGTTTGTACGGCCATGTGCTGTTGTATAAGCCAGTGCATTAATTCTGCCCCACCCTCTGTCTGTTTTCCAGCTCTTGGTTGTGGCTCGGTGTGCAGGATACCCCACCATGCTCTTTGACACCCCCCAACACGCACCCCCGCCCCATCGAAGATCCCGGATCGCTCAGAAGCGACACCTGACCCCAGACTTTTGGAAGCACATGATCCTCCCCCGACCCCCTCCACCCCACCTAACACCCTCCCTTAGAGATCCCATGGGGACCCGGCAGGTGGTGATTTCTGGGCCGACACCGTACCTCTCATGGGCCCCGGGCCCCTCCCGTGACAGGTGTTCTGACTCCTTCCAGGACCATACGCAGCGATTTCTGATTCTCACACGCAATTGGTGGCGGCCGGTTTGAGGAGGGTAAGGATTCCTGTGGGGGGGGGGGTTTACTGATCACTTATGTTCCTTGTTCCAAGGCCACTCTTACGATCTCTAAACGAGTTGTCGACTAGGGTGTGTTTAAAATATATATTTATGTGTATGCCAGTCACTCCAAACCGGCTCTCATTTTTATTTCAGACCTTTTTAAGATGGGGGGGGTGCAATAGCATTTGGGGCTTCTAGTCCTAAAACCTTCTGTGATGTCTTCTCACCATATGGCTGTCGCCCTTTGCAGAGCTGTGGTAGAAATGACAGGTTCATTTTAGGAGATACACCCTGACCCTGGTGGATTGTCTCGTGTCAGTTCTGTGGCCCTGGGCACTCGCAAGACGCTGGTTGATGGCAGATGTCGCAGAATGTTTCATGAGCAGAAATGAAATTTTTTAAGTTTTTTTTCCCCTCAAGTTGGTCAGTTGGGTAACTGCTGTATTTTCTTTACTATAATTTTTTTGCAAAGAAATAACATTTTACAGTTTTGTGGCCTTTGATTTTCATCCAGATTGATCAATATTGTATAGATATTACCGTACCGTAGGGCAGTCTACTAAAAGCACAAGGTATGGCGAATTTATTCAGTTTTAAAAAAAGGGAGAGCACGACTGCTTGTACATAGTTATTTGGCGCGTATGTGATGTCATTGTGTTACTGTGCTGCAGTCTACCAAAAAGGAGCCTGTTGATTGGTCGTGATTTATTCCCGTCCCTGATTGGGCTGCGGGGGCTGATTCACAGCAGTTGGGCTTGGTAATATCTCTCCCCCCTCCCCAGTCATTGGGCCTCCTCCTCGTCGCTCCTATGTGTTGGTTCCACCCAAGTTTAATTTGTCATTAATTGGCGATTTTGCTCTTTTTTTTTTTTCCTACACACCTTAACGTGACAAAAGGAAATTTACTGGCTCCATCCACCCATCACCACCCCTGCACCATAGTAATTTTCGTTGTCCTGCTGTTATTTGAGGGGTGTACTACTGCAAGTTTTACATTCATGGCTGAATTGTTTGTAGGAAAACAAGTCTTTCTCCTGTCTAATTATGGTCTTTGGTTTAAAGGCGTTTTTAATTTTTTTGCCTGGAATATAACATATATTAGGGGTATATGCAAAAAAAAGGTTGATTATATATATATATAAGTGTAAAATACGTCTGACTGAATGAACGTGATTACACTTTTAAATATTTCCTGTGAACTGGTGAAACAGAGAATTCCTTGGTATTAAGGTGGTAAGATTCAGATGTTTCACTTCAGATAACACTCCCAGTTCTTGCGTTCTCCACCCCATTTCGAGGTGAAATGGTTATACTGGAGCTCTAAGTGTTTGTGAAGATTTGGTGATCCAGTTAACTGGGAAATAAAATTACTGTGCAACTGCGTCTTAATACTGTGACTGTGTAGCATTATTTATAAGGAATATTTCTTTTCCCCAGCTCTTTTTGTGCAGTAGTGTTATTGTTTTAAGAATTTGTAAAGCAGCTAATAATATCCTAAATTGGATTTGAAAAAGAGTAAACATATAAGAGCCAGTGGACTTGGAACATTCCAGAAGAGTTTTGTTCTGTGTTACTGCAGACACATTGAAAACACCTCTAATCAGAACTTTGTTGAATCTTATTGCTTTGCTGCAGAGGACATTTTGCAATTTGCCATTACTCTGTTTGTGTGCACAGTGTGGTTGGTTGTGGAATAAATGGATTAGACTGTGTGGATTGTAAACCTGACACACAGTAGCAGAAAGCGTGTGCATATCCGTCCACTGAAGTACGTGTGGTATTGGGTTCAAATAGGACCCCACCCCCAAATTCCCTGGTCTGTTGTTTGACAGAAGTTACCCACTTTACCCTGCAGATAAATGCTCTATTGTTAGTAACCAGTGTAATCTTATCACTGCTATATATCAGAATCATCTATAATGTATATAAAAAAGTGTTTTTGTCGGTTGCTTGTGAATTTTAAAGATTGCAGGTTATAACTAAAATGCTTGTATGTTTGTCTTATTACCACTTTTGGGTAATGATTATTTATATCTATGTTGGTACAGTTTCATCTGTGTGTTTGCTGGTATACGGAAGTAATTTCCATTCGGGGTTGTTCGTGTGAGCTGTACGTTTTTGCGTTTGCTCCTTTACCATTCGCCGTGATCTTCAGTTCTGACGGCGTGAAGATGTACGTGCTTCGTCCGCTCTCAATGTCCCGTCTATCCGTGTGAGCATGCCCTTCCCTTCGCGTCGTTGAGGAGATCCGCAGGGTTGTGAATGCCCTTTGGTTAAGGATTTTATCGTAGCCTCGCGCAGTGGGAGACCCAGCGTCAGCCCATTCCCATACCGATTCGTCCAATCAGGAAAGCCGGCCGCGACGCCGGATCTCCCGGACACGCCGTTGGGGACGGCCTTTACGTTAAGGGCCCTGTGGATCTGGCGCAGAAAAGGGAAAGAGCGATCATGAAGGAAGGCTGATCGTTTTATGTGGGTATTTGCGGTAATCCGCCTTTATGGATGTTTGTCCATTGCCACGGATTGGGAGAATAAGCGGTGGATCAGGATAGATAAAAGTGGATTCACTCATCTCTCACAGTCCCAAAATTTCACTGTGAGCAAATCTATCATGACCACTAGATGGCAGATTTATACAACAGAACAATAGGTGCAATACATATTTTCTTTGTTACTGATGTCTATTAACGGTGTATGTTGCTCATGACAGAAAATGGTTAGTTATAAGAAGTATGTGCCATTGATAATGTTTGACCACGGGACGGGTATTTAGAAACATCAGACTTGATTTAAAAAAAACAAACCAATACCCTAAACCAGGCACTACTCTACCCAGCTGAATGGTTTTGAGAACAAACCATTTGACATCCCACACACTGGCAATTAAACTTGCTGTCTTGTGTAACCTCTGTGTCATCATTTGCCAGACACTTCATTAATAACATTTTGGAAAATGAAATTTCACTTTCCTTGGCAATTCACTTGTAACAAGACCATGAATAAATCAAATTCACAAAATGTCTCATGTCAATGTTTTATGCTGACTTTGTTGTTGATAAGTGTAAAGTGTTATTCGATGATTAGAAATGGTGGATAAATGTTTTTGTCTATACCATTAATTCAGACAACATACATCGCTACTTGAATCAAACGGCATACTTAAGGCAAATTCTTTTACATTTACTTTTACTGTATATATACATGTTCAACAGAAGAGAATAGCATTAGACTTCAGCAACAGGATAATGACAATAGCACCTTGCAACACTCATCAACACACTCGCTGGTGGTGGGGGAACGAGTAGTACTGGGAACCACTAAAGCTGTGTGTAACATTACATGTACATGACCCATTCAATACCAAAAAAATACCAAGAGCAACATGGAAAACTGGCTGTGTGTAGCTGGCTGCACCTAAACAGACAGTATGGCCAAACAGTTTGGTCCTCTTCACCAGAGTGGGCAGAAAAGGTGATTATTTATTTATTTATTTTTGCCATTTGGCTGAAGTCCAGACCAGCCTGTTCCGATCCATTCCTGAACAGGCCCCTGGCCATCGACTTCTGGTTCACCACCAAGCATGCTTCAGTAAACTAATCAGGGGACTGATTGGTAGTTTATTAAAGTGTGCTGGCAGAAGGAATGAGCAATTATATGGAGTGACCAGAATTGGTGAAGACATGCTGTTGATTTTCGCCAACCGGTGGCTATCGAGGCAGCATCCCTCAACACACTAACAGACCTGGGCTAGCATAAGGTCAAACCCAGTGGACCGGCGATGTCTGTCTCATGGCTCTGAGCACAGATTCCTTATGGCACCGGCCTGGAGAGCTGGGCCACAAATGTCGTAACTCAGTCAAGTGCCGCTGATCTTTTTATTTGTTTTTAATCAGAAGTGCTCAGGTTGCACTAACGACCCACACATTCTACAGTCTGCCCGGACCTGGTTTCAGGCACACCTGCTGGGTGATTCACTCTATCCCTCATTCAAAGCTACTTTAATTGACTGCCACATTTTGCAGTTGCAGGCCAGAAATATATTGTTCATTTGCAGTTTCATTATTCAGGTATTTGATTATTTCACATCTGTGCAGGACGGGGTGGCTAAGGAAGTGCGAGTCAGATCTAGCCCACCCTGATTTCACCTGATATATACAAGCTCAGGTCAAGCAGTGAGATTACAGATTACCTAAAGGGAGACAAAACAATACAGAAAGAAAAATGGCTACAGGTGATTGGTGTCCGATCTTTAAGGCCCCGCCTCAGCACCATCCCTCCAGTCTATCCCTGGTCCCTCATTGGCTGAAATCTGAGTTTAAATTACACAACAAACACAGCATGTGTCCCATGGAATAAAGCAGGGCACATCCCAGCAGCTGGTTTTCCCACTGGCATCCCCCCCTTTTTCTTTGAGGGGTGAAGGTGTTATGCTGGACCAAACTAATGAACACTGGCAATAGCATGAAACTGCACAGCCGTCATCCAGTTAACACAGCCAGCGAGTAAAAATATTAAGCATCGACCTGGCTGGGAGAATTAAGGGTGGTGATTGTTTATCTAACATTAAGCTTTAAATTTAAACTTTGAAATTGTAAATACTGTAAACTTCCATGCCTGTCAGCAGACCTGTTCCTACGAATGGGCAGGGAGACACAGGTAGGCAGGCAGTTCTTGGCCAATGTGGTGCTCATTAGCCGTAGTAGTGTTTGGGGGAGGGGGGGGGGCACTGCTGCTCCATTCAACTGCATAGCATGACACTGCACAAAAGAAAAAAAAGCACAAGAACTCCTGAATCTAACTGAATTCTGGGAAGGCAGGACAGGGACTCCGCTAAAGTGGATGGGTCGGGTCAAGAGGCCTGTCCCTCAGTGTCGATTTAAGGAGGGGCCTTCCTGGGCTATCAGCTGATCGGGGACCGTGGAAGGGGGATGGGCTGTCCGAGCAGAACGCCTACTCCAGGGACTGCAGCATGAGAAGCTGCTTCAGCACCTTGGTCTGGCTCGTCTCCCGGATCTCTCCTGCCAGGAACATCTCATCTACCACGGTGTACACCTGAGATGGAGTGGGGGGTGGGGTCAGTACACCACAAGTACATCTTGTACATATTTATTCAAGTCTTTCTGGATGGTAAAGAACCTAATGACTGTTTTATAGTACATCACTGGCTACTCAATAATAGTCATTTAATGGGAATCGGTCATTTAATGTATAGCTAATTACAGAGCCATGTAATGAGGAAAACTGCATGATTATTTGCAAATGCCACTGAAAATGTCCACAAATGGTATCATTGGGGATTATTCATATTAATTCACAGTAATTTTAAATTGTAATTTCAAATGCGCTATATGTTAATTTTACATTATTAATTTTCATGCTTTCAAAAGGCTTAATGATAATTTCTGTAATGGTATGTAAATACCGCTGTATCAGTCTCCAAAGCAACAGGCCGTACATATATTTGTCTTTTAAACGATCTATATACATAAAAAATGTAACTAATTAAAAGCATATGAGGCAACAATATTCAGTAGCTGGCTGGAACAAACCATTTAGCTAGTGGGAAACATGGTTTGATTAGTACAATCAATTTAGATTAATTTATGTTTAATGCAGTGGCAGCTTCTGTTGTGTTTAAATATCTTACAGGAGTCTAAAAAATCTGCAGGTTCTTTTTTTTAATGTAGGCAGCATTTTATTTGGGTTTAGCGTGTAGGTGGCTGCGAAAATATCTCCAGCAATTAAACCAGAAGCAGTGATTAATAATCATCAATAGCGACTCTCTTAATCACTCACTGTTACTGCAACATATTTAAAACTTAATTGTCATATTTTCATAATTCTGCAGTGCTTCTCTGTTGCCATGGCACCACTGAAGTAATACAAAAGAAATATTCATGTCCACCTACAGTTACTTTAACTCCTTTCGGTACAGAGTTGCTTGCGTAATGATCATTCTCACTCACCACTAGGGAATGTTATTTATATATATACACATTTCAGTGAGATATCCTACCTTGTAGAAGTTAAACACCAGATCCAATTCACACACATTGTGGAAATACTCGTTCAAAACCTGAAATTAAAAATTTCAAAATAAATATCAGAAACTTTCCTGTGCTGTGTGTGTGCACATGCAATTGCAGATACCTGTAACCATGTCAATCATCCCCGCATCTGTACATTCATGTGTTCGTGGGAGATTCCGTTAAACGCAGCTCGAACCTAACTGGGAAGCTTATGGCCCATGTGCCTGTATCTGCAGCGTGGCTAAGTGGAAAATCCCTTGGCCTTTACCTAACCTTCAGTAAACAACATTAAATACTCCCTAAAAGATATTGCAGAGCGAAATTGTCTGCCCTGTGTTGTAGAAGGCTCCTACACTGGAAAATAAACTGGTTTTGGGTTAGCAGAATCGTTACTCGCAAGAATCATCGGAATACGGTGTGTGTGCTTGTGTATGTGTGTGGAGAGAGGGTAATGAGATTCCAGGTTCCAGAGCTCTTGAACTTATGCGCCCTTGTAGTTTAGACTCCTGCAGTTTCCCTTCACTCTGCATTCCTCCTGCTGTCCTTTCGCTCAGTGGGAGCTTAAAGCGAATGCCACAGCACCCTACTGAAACGCCGTGTTCCTTTTAACTGGTCACATCAGTCGAATGTCAGCTGAGGTTTGACGTCAAAAACATCAGAGTTCATGCTTCGGGATACTTTTGGGCCAAATTTGCCAAATTGCATGTTGCTATAAACCTTGTCCTTGGTGCTTCAGGAATGAGCTGCATTCATGTTCACTGATAATGGTTACAGGAGGACTGATTCAAGTGGCTGGTGGCTCTTTAAACCTCTCGACTCATCTCTAAAAGCAAACGGCAAATTTGGATTTGGCACAATGAATTTTGAACTAGGGCAAACATCGCCGCTGAAACAATATTATCTATACAAAACAGAAGGATACTGGGGATGAGTGTGCTTGTGTGTGAGCGTGTCTGTTACCTCTACAAAGTTGTGAATGCCTTCCAGGTACGCCAGGTTGTTGTCTGTCACATCCACACAAATACAGAAGTACAAGCCCGCATAGCGCCTGTAGATGATCTTGAAGTTTCTGAACTGTAGAATGTGTGAGAGAGAGAGAGAGAAAATAAGGACATGTGCACAAGTGACAGAAAAAAACAACACTTTTGCATGGCTAAGCAACTGGAATTTCAATGAATTATTGCATTCCGGACAGTCTTCATCAAGCATCACATGAGGTCAACGCAGATGGAAGAAGGCATTGCGGTTGACGGCGTTACTGGTGAGGCCGTCTGTCTAGCTGTCTAGTTTCTGTATGTCAGCAGTCTTCATGCTCAAAGCCAAACTGCAATATTCTACTTAGAATAGCAGCACCAGACTGTACATACAGATACTATTTTAAGGAATTTGTTTATATCATATTGACCGCTCCGAGGATCATGACCTTAGTGTGGTAGAGAGCTTTGCATGTTTTAGCAATCCACAAAGCTTTGCCGTCCAGAGTTTGATCTCCTGCTAGGGCTTCTTTTGTTGAACAGGTATGCGAGGAGAACCCAGACTAAAGATCAAACAAAGACCCTCCTGAAATTAAGCAGAGTACCCTGCATGGAATACGCTTACCATGAACCACTGCTTGTATCTCCCGACCTGAAGCTCCCCATGGGGAAAGACTTGGTGGGTATGAGGAAACTCAAGTTCCAGGCTGAGGGCTGTGCAATTGGTATTTTTCCCCAGTGGACAAGAGGGTCACCTATCAGACTGCAAGTTCTGGGAGGCACTCAGTTTGGGTGTATGTACCTAAGTGCAGTTTCAGTATGCAGCCTGAGCAGAACAGAGGTGCTTGAAAGGGCAGAATTATCAACCGATCAGCACTCAGCAGCAATCTGGATTCTTTGCCTGGGGAGGACAGATGGACCAGTACGGCCTAAATGAGCAATCGGGGTTTGCTGGGGATGTCTGACCAAAGCCTACTATCCAGTAGGTTTTCTGTTCCACTTGGCTTCTGATGAGCCACACCCGTTCCTGGTATTTACCTGAGAACAGGTGTGGCTCATCAGAAGCCGGGTATGATA
>JAODJW010000036.1:9784497-9797978 GCA_026777045.1 Hyperopisus bebe | reverse complement strand
CTGGTATTTACCTGAGAACAGGTGTGGCTCATCAGAAGCCGGGTATGATAGAAAACCTACTGGATGGTAGCTCTCCAAGACCGGAGTCGGAGACCCCTGGAATAGACCATTTTTGAGGCCAAAAATTTTAGAAGCCTCAAAGAGCTGTGGCCAAAAGGCAGATGGTACCTGTTTTGGTGGTAACCCTAAGACCCACCAGTGGACACTCAGGGCGTCAGATAAGGGGTGCAAGTGTCTGGACACCAGCTTTTTGATACTGTACAGATGTTTACTTACAGCCACTTTAAATCATGTTGTGGCTGCTGAGCAGTTCCTTTCTTCACCGCCAATTCAGTGCTTACCACTTCCATAATATACCAAAACAGGAGCATGTGGTGTGCTCTGCTAAATGAATTTAATAAACAGGATACACTGATTTTATACAGATCACTAACTTTTGGGCATCACAATACACCTCATTGATAATTTAGGCATACTACTAAATCTGCTTATCAAATTGTGAGTGTAAACACCTGTACAGCACTGAGAAGTCAGTGTCCGGTCAGATTAATAAACCTGGTACCTAAAGCCCTGGAAACCAATGGTGAAGGAAGCAGTCAAGCTGAAGGAGGAGGCTCTCGGGGGAATAGTTCCTTGGGGTATCTCCCAAAACAGCTGAACAGTCCTGAGAAGCCAGAAAGGCTACAGAGAATGCGGTTGTGTAGGCCAAAGCTCATACATGAGGAGCTTGAAGAGGCCATGGAGAGAGACTGTCAGGTGACCACGAAGATGTTGTGGCAAAGCCGAAGGAGGAGCAGGCAAGGACCCTTTTCAGGCTGCATTCAGCAGGAGTGGGGAAGTGCTGACTAACTGGGGGATATTGTGAATTAGTGGAAAAGACACTTTGAGAAACTTCAATGGATGGATATACATTCTCACCAAAAGGTAGCTGGAAGTTGCTTGGGTGGTTGGGGACCTCCATGGTGGAAAGGCTGCAGGAGTATATAAAAACCCATCCTAAGAGGTTGAAAGCACCAGATGTTGAGGTGACGTGACTGACACCTTTTCAATTTTGCATTGAAAGCGGGTAAAGAATCTCTGACCTGACAAACCAGGGTGGGGATCTTCAGTTTTAAACAGGGGGACTAGGTGTGTTCCACATGCTCGGGTACATACTATGGGAACCTCTGCAGGAACATGTGATACTGGGACTGCTACTGCCTGTATTTGGCCTCTGAATGAATGTAGCAGGAGTTGTGTCTGCATACTTGGCACAAAAGTGATGTAATTTATAAAGGGTACTGGCCTCCGGCAAAGGTACAACTCATCTCCGCTGCAGTTTGTGATTTTCATGAACAGGATATCAGGCATACCTGTGCCTAAAAAAGCATCCGGTGTAAAGAATTAGAACTAACATGCCTTCTGCTTGAAGATCATGGCATTCTTTTGGACAAGAGTAGATGTCTCCTGTCATGTGAACAGGAAGAGTATTCCCATAGTGAAGAAATTTAATTATCCCGAGATCTTGTTAAGTGATGGTAAGAGGGAATGTGAGATCGAGAAGCAAACCAGTTTGGTCACTGTTTCATCACCCATTCTTCTGATTTGTGTTTAAATGACTGAACAAACAAGGATCTAAGTACTACTTTCCCCACAGGGTTGCAGGTTCCCTTTCAATGACAGTGTGAGGAGTCAGGAGACATTTAAGGACCTTGAAAAAGAGCCACTGCTCCTTTGGTCCAAGAGAAGCCAACTGTGGTGATTCAGACTGGGAAGGATGGCACCAGTTTGGCTGACAGGTAAGCTGTTCTGGGTGCATCCCACTGGGCAGATGCCTCAGAGCAGACCCAGGACATGCTGAACAAATGATATATCCTACCTGGCTTAGGAATGTCTGGGGAACCCCCAATACAAGCTGGATTCTGAGACCGTGTGAGCGAGGTCTGGTCTTACCTGCTTGGTATGCTGGCACCATGACTCTCACCGAGAAAAGCGGTGTGAAATAGATATAAAAAAAAAACACCTTATCTCACATTTATATAGCTGGATATGTGCTTGAGGTACTTAAAGAGTCTTAGAATGTAAGGGTAAAAGAGCAACAGACCTTTGTGAGATTGTGAGATTCTATAAAACATTCGGTACAATAAAAATAAGGGGTCACACAGTCATTAGATAGCACCACCACTCTTTCTGCACTCCAAACCTTATGTTCTTACCAGTCAAGTTTTTTTGTTTTAAAAGACGACCTTTGTAGTACAGCGAAAATGTTGAGTATTCATCGATATCTGATAAATGCTGAGAAGTGTACACTGAAGTGTGATCAAAAATGTGCCCTGACAGAGGACTGAGTAGAGTGACAGAAATATCACCATTTTATTCTAAGAATCACGCTGGGGACAATTACCCAGCTAAGAATCTCTTAGAAATGTGTGGCCCAACATTACCACAGACTATTGTATTTATGTAACCTTGAAATAAACTGTTTATATTGGCTTATATTAGTAGAAATCAGAATATGGATTAGAGAGAGTTTCTTGATGCCATGGCACATTTTCCAAGGAACTCTTTTTCCCACATTCCTGCAGAGTGCTTGGGTAAACCAACCAGTGAAAAGTGTCTTGCCTGGAAGTGAAGTACCTGAATGAGGACCTGATTGGCATGAGTGAACCGATTCCGAAGGTCACAGTTCAATATCTTGGAATTATTTAGAAGTCACTTACGCAGTGAACAATTTCTGATTTCACACTGGCAATGTGTAAACAATGGGCACGTGTAACTTTCCATTTAAGACAGATGCACTCCGTGGCCACATTCTCACACAAAACAGCTACACAGGCACAGTACCTCCACGAAGTTGGTGTGCTTGGCGTCGCGGACCGTGACCACAGCGTGCACCTCCTCGATGAGCTTCTGCTTCTCGTCATCGTCGAACTGCATGTACCACTTGGCCAGCCTGGTCTTGCCTGCACGGTTCTGGATCAGAATGAAGCGGATCTACAGAAAAGGGTGGGAGAGGGAGGGGAAGAGGGAGCGCGAAAGAGATGGAGGGGTCAGTATACTGTACACTAATATAGCTTGCAGCAAAGAAAACAGCCATCTGTTCCCTCAAGCAGGTCATGAATCAAAAGCAGATGAAGAACAAACAAGGTGGTTTTGTTTGAAAATTAAATCCAACTGCTAAATTGTTTAATTTCTGACATCAGAGGTGGATTCAACTTGGGGGGAGAATCCCTGCCCCCAAAACGTAAAAAACAGCATTGTAATTGGTTTTTTAATCACTTAATTACCAGTTAATAAACTCCTGGACAACCCTAAACAAGGGCACCTCCTTCCTAATGACCTTAATCAATCATAAAAATTATTACAATATGTCATGCATCTCAAGGAACGAGCTTCTCCTTGGTTCTTTAATAAGTGATAATCAAGAATGGCAGGTAAAATCCTAGTTTTTTTTTTTTAAAGTAGAAACACCTACACTGAAATTTATGATTGCCTTTACGTCAAAGTATCTTTATTGTCATCTTCAGCTGTATGATCCATCGGTCATATGCTGAGATGAAATTAGTCTCATTGGTCATAGTGCAAGAAAAACAGTGATAAATGGACATGGATAAATGGAATATAAACGGCATTTTAAACATGGTTTGCTGAGGCATGTATGAAGATGTCAACAGACAAATACAATGGGAAAGTTTAAAACATTTTACATATAAAGGTGTGCAAATGGGCATGAGCTATAATGGCCAGAATGTGCAACAACAGATTATGGTCATAGTACTGAATCTGCACAGTTTGAATTTATGTTACGGTTATGATTCCGGTACACAGTCAATTCAGGAGATCCAGTCTTAGACTGGTAGAAGTCAGACTGTTCAGCAGTTGAATTGGCTGTGGAAAAAAAGCTGTTTATAAGCCTCACTGTCCTGGCATTGAGGCTCGAGAATCTTCTACTAGACGGCAGTGGGGCAAAGGAGGTGTGGGAAAGGTGGGATGGATCCCTGATCATTCTGGTGATCACACTCTACATAAAACTAACAAAAAAGAGACCGTGTTCTTACACTACACCAGCAGCTGGAATACATAAAGAAATCATTTCAAATTAACATTTACCTAGTTGAAGTTCGGGGAAAATACCTTAAAACGTCAAACTTCTTTAAAAATTGACATTAGTTCACAAAATGCATAATAACTGCCTATGCTCGCAAGCTGGAGTACTGTTTTCATCAAACTAATGGACAGCTAAATCGTTTACCACACAAAAGCCTTGCAATGCACGTAAATTTTGGGTGGGAAAAAAAACCTGGATATGTGTAGTTATTTAATTATTTTTGGTATCGTCTCCAATCCCAAAGGTTTCCTGGAAGCCACGGGGCAGTCATCATGAAGGAGGGAGAATGTAGTTAAACATCCATTAGGCCTACTTTGAGAAAAAGTGCAATGGCCGACTATTTTCCGAAAAGTCAGTTGATGTTTACGTTTTAGACGCGCCGGATGTACGGGAAAATCTGTCAAAAGTCGCCTCACAACATGCAATTCCGAATTCCTCATATAATTCTAGTTAAAACTCTACTGCACGACCACCCACATTCAGAAAAAGGCGATAATAATTAACCATATGCCCGATCCTTGACAAGCAAATGTTGCTGCAGATAACGAAGTTAAGCGACAAAACACAGCCCGGGAGCAGCCTATAACCCAGCGGAGTGTTGCCACATATTTAGTCTTAACTCAAATGTTGTATTCCCCGAAAATTAGATTATTTCGATTTAACTAAATTACAAAACATCAATGCATTTAAAGCGTAAGTGACAGAAGACGAACCGCACCCAGAGTCGCAATTTCTCAGTGTCATTTTACTAACGTTATCTAGTCAATAACGATTTATACTTTCAGTACAAATTATTCACTGGCTAGTTAAGAATATCTGCAACTTATACAACGTAAAATTAAGTAGCTACATTTCATTAGTGTCACGCGCTGCGCGTCGGCCTTCCCTCCATTCATTTAGCTACCTAGCTAGCCAGCTTTAGCCTGCTCGAAAATACCAAAAAAGACACTTACCATTGTACTTCTCGGGTGACAGTTAGTTCAAGAAGTATAAAACAACGATATGCCGTACCTATATATCAAATTAGCATAAAATTTAGTATTTATGTATTCGCTATGAGAAGACCTTTCTTGCTTATCTCCACCGTCTCCTCTCCACCGGATGTCCTGAAACGACTTTCGGGTGGCATTCTGGGTAATGTAGTTTAGTTTAAGGCACGCATTGTCAAATTCCGAAGGGAAATCCTTTTATATTGTACTGCAATTACAAGGATACACGGTCTACTAGTTTGCTGCCTAAGCGCTGTATTCAGTAATTAAGTCGATCTGCTAGATCAGTTATTCTGATATGATGCGGTGGAAGCAAAAGTCTCGTGAATTTAGAATCTTGGATGTTTTACCCGATGTTTTAAAGTTCATTTTGTCATCGATTACACTCAAATGCATTTATTAAACTCGAAATAAAACTGACTTCTAGTATTATTTTGCTTAGAATACGTTTTCGCTTGCTGAAATATCAGTGTCAAATCCGTGACCTGTCGTCCTCGCCCGAAAAAAGTTAACTACGTCACATGTCTAATAGAAAACGTGGTCTTTTAAACGCGAGTAAAAGAAAGTTAAGAATATTATCCATGCGGTATAGCGTTGCAGTTTTGGGGCCCACTAATGTACCGTTGCAGTACAATCAAAACAAAGTGATTTTATTAATATTTAGTAAGTTTATTAATTTTTCCTGTTAAAGTCAATGTAAGACTTAGATCCAACTTGCATACATGCAGGCTGCGGAGATTTAAAGAGAATTAAATAATTGTAGTGTATATGAGAAAAGGTTATACGGTGTGCTACCATACATACATAAACACATGTAATTAAAGTCAGCTTTTCATTACATCACCAACTGTTTCCATAACAGAGAAAATAAAGTTTCAGTCCGTCTGTTGGATTGTTTAGCAGGAAACACCCACAACTGAACATTATCCAGACAGCCTGCATAGCTCTTCTGTGCTTTTTTTTGGCGGGGGGGTGGAGGTCTCACTGATTGTCAGGGATTGCAAAACTGTGAGTGAGAAGAATGTGCAACCCCCCTTGGGAAATTTCTGCTGGAGTACTGTGGGGGGATAGAGGGGGTCAGCTGAACTGTGAGGACGGCCCTCTGGAAATGTGGACAATCTGCAGCATTATTTACTTCGGTAATATGAAAACTGACCAACGAGTAGCGAACAACCAGGGGTAAAGGAACCTTTATGGAGTTAACTGGGGAACGTAATGAAAGTGGACATGAGGTAGAATTTAATATAACTCAGCATTTCCCCTGATTATAGATCAGATCTTTTTGGTTTTTAGATCCATGTGTCTTTTAATTGCAACGCACTGAAATGAGAAAATGTACAAAAGGCAAGCTGTAAAGATTAATCTTTGACCCTTTACACAGACCAAATATTTACCCTGTTGCAAAAACCCTGGACATATTAGTAATCAGACACTGTAAGTTTTTTTTATCACAGCAACCATTGAGGGATTAAAATTTTGAGTCAAATTGTCTTATCTTAGCAATGATTGATTTGCAGAGTGTATTTTCTAAAATGAAAAAAATACTGTATTGATAAGACGTGATTTTTTTTTTTTTTGATCACCATGACCAAATAACTGATTATAAAAAATGGGTAGAAATATCGATGAATGAACACATGGATGGACTTATTTGTTTTTCAGAAAAGATAATTACAACACATTTTTAAAAGTCATTACCCGCAACGTGTGTGAGTGAGATCAATAAAAAGTCTAAAGTCAGGCCTGACAAGTTTCCTATTAATATGTTGGCTTTGTTAGACAACAATTATGTCAACATATAATGAGCATATACTGAACATCAATGTTCTAACTAGGTTCTGAGACGTCTAATCAAATGTTTGTGTTGTCCAAATTTTTGCTTAATATACAAGAATTATAGGATGGTCATTCAGTATATCAGTTGTTTTTCGTTGTCTTTAAATGCGCAGCTATATAATGTATTAATCACGTCTTAACAATACTGAATATATTTATTTGAAAAATATATACATATGTTCCACGGAAAAGAGAAAATGTAGTTTTTCAAATAGAATTTATTGCGATAAAGCGGAGAAAAACAACATTGACATTATTGATTTTCTCAGAGACTGTGACGTATAGTTTGCCAACCTTGTCTATACATAGTTCCTGACGTCGATAAGCGAACGTTCCAAAGGGTATCTGCTTGTCTCCTACATAAATTCTTTGTGCACTGATGTGAGAGACAGTGATAAGTGATTCAGCGTTGCGTGTGATACACTGTAATAAATGGACGTCAAGCATTGCATCTCTCAATAAATATGTTCACCGCTGTGGTTATGGTGGTGCGAAACGTGGACAGTGCATCTAAGTAATGCCGACTTGAGAAAGAGAAGCCTTGGCAGCCCGTGGAAGTGTATCGAACGCAACGCAGCCGAAAGAGCACATTGAGAATGGAAGTTTTAAGGCATACGAGACAGACGCGAAATGCAAATATAGACATAAAATGGGTATCATACTTAAGCATAGTACATGTGCCATTATTTTAAGGGTGTTTACTTATGCAAGCCACGCAAATAGTTCATTATTTCCTTTAGTAACCACACAAATAGCCATTACAAACAATTGCCAATTAACGATCCTCAGAAAAGTTATCAATTAAAAAAAAATCACTAGAAATACAGAGTCTATGCCAGCGGTTGCAGACATTTCGAGTCCTTTCGCTCCGTGAGCGAATGCATATATTGTTTTGTGAATGTGTGTTGCAATTGTGTCCATGCGCCACTGGGCGAGTCCTAGCCGCCTTTCTATCTCCCTTTTTCTCTCGGAACAGAAGGAGGGGAAATCTGGATTCGGAAGAAGGGCCGCCATTATTGGGAAGCTGAAAAAACACACACTTACACATACACACATACATACGCAGTCTCATGTCAAACGCACGTATCTGAAAACAAAATATTGGGAGGTTGCATCATTCAGCGACGAAATAGTGCGCCGCGAACTGCAGCAAATGCCGTGAATATACATGAGCAACTCAGCATATTATGGGTATAACAAAGGGAATAATAATTGGCCAAAAAACAACGTGGTGAGTCCCGAGGAAGACACAGTGAAACAAGCTTTTTTTAAAACGCCCTTTTTTCTTACAAGAAGACAGATTTCCTCTGAGCAAGGCATCGAGATTCTGAAGATTTTTTTGTGGGCTGCTTTGCTTTGTCAGAAGAAAAAAAAGATCGAAAAACAGAAAACGGTACTAAAAACTTCGTGCTTATAATAATGGAGACTTGAAGAAAAAGAATCTGTCAACCGACCGAAAAAGGGAAATATAGAAATCTCTGCGCCTGTTGGAGGTGTATTTTTTTCTTGTTCTCTTTATTAATTTATTTTCCGAGCCGGTTGGGGCTGCTGCCTGCGCGAACCCGAGAGAAACGAGAAGGGCAGAGAGGCGAGGAATGCTATGGTATGTATCAGTCTTTCTGCTTTCATTTTAATCCACCAAAAGGAGCTAAACGGGGCTTTTGTCAAAGGACGCAGCTCGAGCAAAGGCAGAGCTTGCACTTTCGTGGAGATTAATGTAAACTGTCGAAATTAAGAGGTAGGATCGCAATGAACGGAGCAATAAAAAGTGGATCTCACAGGGGGGGAAATGTGCGGCGAATTCGAGTCCGCAATTTCATTCTGTGGACGAAAGGCCTGCTGATGTGATGGCTGTTATTTCTCTCCCTCCCTCTTGCGTCCAGCAAATATCCCCTGGTTAGTTTTCTTGTTTTGATGCGCGATAGATTATATCCGTTTAGTTTTTGTCACATTCAGATGATCGAACGTTTCCCCGCGTGTATTTCTTTATAGGCTAGACACTTTGATGTAAATCTCAGTGAAGCGAGGACCTAACATTTTATTTGTTGTCCTTCCCCTTATTTATTTGGAAATATCGAAATCAAAAATCGCACCTTTAATTGCGCCGATTTGGTATCTTGATTGGACGCTATGCCCAACCCGAGGTTTTATCAGCGAATTATTCTTGATATTCCTCCGAGTTAAAAGAATTCTAAATGTAATCGGAGTATTGATGCTTATTGGACATTGTTTAATCCTGATGGTAGCAGCTGGCGTTTTATTCTGTTAGAGTACTGGGAATATTCTGAGTACTGGGAAGTCTGGCTAGGCCTCGCTGTTAGATGGTATTTTGTACATAAGATTATGTTTATATTAATTCGTGAGTTTACATGTATATCTCCGGTGCACTTCAATCTTCAAGTAGCTGCCTAGTGTGTGTCTGTGTGTTTAAGTTACCTGTCACGGCTGTAATAGCAATTCCGTATAGACTTGGATCGGAGTCGAAAAGACACGAATAGACAATAACCGTAGAAAATGAAGTCTCTGTAAACTGGGGATGCTGAGGACAGCTCCGGGTTCAATCACATAGACACCCAATACAGCACTAGCACTCTCGCCTCTATGAAGAAAAGGGCAGATTGGGGGGGAGGTGGGGGGGTGTTTTCTCCCGTCTCTTGCTATTTTGCTCTGGTGCATATCCTGCCGGCCACATTTTTTAAAGCCAGGGCGTGGGGGCATGTCTCAAATCAGTCCGGCTTTTTAATAGGAGACCCATCATTCAAACGTGACACCTTGACAGAAACACTTCTTAAAACGCCAGATTCCGCGTTTTCTGGATTTTGTGTTTTTCTGTAAAGTTTACTCTGAATCGGTGCGTCGGTCTTGGGGGGTGTAATGAAGTGCTGAAAGCACCTGCGGTTGTATAAAGTTTGCTGGGTGCCCGTCCGGTAGGTGTCAATGGCTCTGTATGCGTGTCACATAAATAACGCAGTTTGTTTAATTTTCCTCCGTCCCCCCTTTTGACCAGTTACTTGGCAGGCCTGGCTGTGCTCTGGTGTGTTAATAATTGTCACGGTCTGCTTTTTCTCCTGTTTTTGATTGGTAATGGTAAACACATTCCTGTAGATTTTAGGTGGCTTTTCAGCCCGAGCCTGGCTGCCTTGCTGCTCGGCTCCCATTTACATTTCTTTGGTTCCGCTTGTCTCGTTCCCCCCGGTGTTCTTGTAACACGCAGATTCGCTTCAGAAATTAATAATGGTAGCCGAGTTTCAACGGATTTTTATTAAGATCCGTGGCTGGAATCATTTGTTACAGGTTATGACAGAATCGGACACGATTAACACCTCATTGACGCTGTAAAAATAAACTTTAGAGGAGATACTAAACACGGAATGCGGCTGCTGCCGTTACTGGACGTCCTGGATGTTCACATCCTTTTTTTGGCACTTATCTTAGCGTGCCATCTGGTTTTAGTGTTTAATGCGCACTAAACATTCTGCCAAAATATAGTTTCCTGACAGGCAACACGCTGTGGTGATATTGACTGAAGTATTGTTCTTTTTTTAAGATTCCAATTTTCAGGAAACCACAGTTTTCATATCTCCGTCATATGAGAATGAATAAACGTTAAATTGCTGAAGTTGCGGGGAAAATACAACCAGTCATGGATTCATGTGCAAATATCACTTTAGAAACAGGAGGAAGTATGTTTTTCCCCATATACAGAATTCTTTACAGTTTTTATCATATGCAGGACTTTTTTGCCTAGTGTTGAAGGAACAGTAGCAATTCTGTCATGTTCAAGTAGAAGCTTGCTTGCAGTATCTGTGAATAATTTTGAAGAATTTACCTTGAGCCTGAACTGGGTGTATTGCTGTAGCAGATGGTTGATCAAGATTTGGTGTATTTATCTTATTTCTCCATTACAAAAAGAGACACACTTTGTAGTTTTGAGTTGGCCTGTTAGTATCTCCGCTTACATCAACGCGAACGTCGCCATGGCAGCAGCTGTGCTTGTCAGATACCCTCCCTTTCGCTTTATTTACACGCTTCCACGACAAACAAGCAGGTCCAGGGCCAAAAGCGGAAGAATGGTGCGTGTTTTGCTCTTCTCCACTGCCGATGGTAGGCAAGCCGTCCTGCCAGACTTAAACTACTATTTGGGCTGAGGTGCTTAGACTTCTATTGTAGGGGGTAACTTCACATCGCTCAAGGAGATTTTTCTAGCATAAATATGGCCCTGAGCATACCCCTAACCAGATCTTCATCTCCACAAACCATAAACCTAGAACACAATCCTGAGGGTAGTGTCCTGGGAGAGAAACTGTGGTCTCTTGCATGGAGGTGGGCCGGAACCCATGACCACCCCTGCAGCGCGTCGACCCCGCTCTCCTCGAAGCAGAAATGAAGCATAACCCAGTTCCAGAGGTGGTTGTTCTGCCCCGGGTTTGAGTCCAGAACACACCTCTAGTTCATGTTTTTCAGGACCCTAACCCCGCCCCCCCCGTTTTTCTGTGCTGGTAAAACCCGGAACGTACCCATGCAGCATATTTACCTGCAGTGACGGACCATCCCACCTGCTCCCCCTCCCCTTCTCTTACAGTTTATGTTCTCATCTTGGAGTGATTCTTCAAGCGCTCTGGTCATCTGATTTAACCTGAAGCGTAATGCGCCTGCCTCATTCACCACCCCCTCCCCTTCCAGCCCAGTGTGTGAGAAGGATCAGTGCTGCATCAAGGTGCCTTTCTTATGGCTCATTTGACTGTTATAAGACCCTGTCCTCTTTTATCGGAGTCAAAGGTGGATCGACGTTGTCATGGCTATTTTCTGAAGTGAGTTAATGATACCTGTGAAGCCAGATTCAAGATTGATCGGTGACATTTGATAGCCAGCGTCCCTACTGTCAGTTTATGACATATAATGTCTGCTCCGTTGAAGGACAGGACTTCTTACTATTGCTCACCAGCAGAGCACACGCGTATCCAGTGTGCTAGGGTTGCTTGATATTATCTGTAGGGATGCAGTGCTTTTCAGCCATGGAGAACCAGATCCTGTTGCTGTTTCAGACTGCCTGCCTTCACATTTGTTCCCCAAATTCTCTTGCATTTGGTAATTAGCTTCATATTTTGAGTAGTCCAACCTTTCTGTTGGGTTCTTGTGTACCATAATCTGCAGCTCTCCAGTTGGGGGAGGGGGAATTGTATTTGCCTTGCCTGGAAAGTTCAGGTCAGCCCCCCAGGACGTTGATACTATGGTTGGGTGAACGATCTTGTGTGCTGTGATCGGAAAAGTTGAGGGAGCTGGTATCTGTCACCTACTTACGCTTAAGTGTGACCCTTAAAGTGGTGGAGAAATTACTCCCCAATATGACGTGAGTGTGTTGCCTCTCTCTCCTGTTCGCTAATTGGCATGCGTGCACCTGACCTCTCAATCCAACAGATGCCAGTAAACAAGATGTGGCTCTTTGATTACTACCATAGCAGAAATTTTATCTCGAGCCTCATCAAGGCTGAAATATGCCAGGATGGTATGTGATTTAGCACGCTGTTTCATTATAAAATCAGTGGTGAAGGAATTGTTGTGATCTGCTGGAATAGCAAGATTGAGAGCAACTTCATTTTCAAGGGTTGTAACTGTAATATGTTGTAGTGTTGAGTTTGTTGGCATGGATTAGTTAGTCTAATAGAGTTCGGTACTGTTTTTATTTCCCGGTGAGGAAAATGAGTTTATCTGCAGCCAGTTATAGCAGCTTTAGAATGTGGAGCTGAGATTATGATGTTGCGCTCTGAATGGTAGCCTTGTGTTAAACAGGATTGGGGGGGGGGGGGGCCGTAGGGAGAAGCATTTTCTTATATTTTAAATCCCGTTTTGAAAGTGCACTGGAACTGCACTGGCACTGCTGGCTGTCTCCTGGGCCCGACTCTTGGTGCCAGTTTGAGGCTTATTGTGGAGCGAGATGGGGGAACAGGGGCTGGAGCAGACAATGGCTGCCCCCCGTCCACTGGCAGAGGGTGCGAGAGCCTCTACTTGCTGAAACCCGACACCCTGCCTGCGAATCCCAAGTCCTTGTTCCGCATTTTGAAATGGCCGAGGGGGTAAATCGATAAGAAAGTGGTTACTGTCGACGTCAGAGGTTGTAACTGGACCCCCGCCCCCCCCCGCACAAATACACATCCCTCCCCCTCATTGACCTTACATTCTGTTAGCTAAAACTGCTGTGCCTCAGTTTGTGCTGGGGGGGGGGGGGTTGACGCTATTTTATGTGAATGACTCCGGACGGATTTGTGTTTCCGTTCTCCTTACATGTTTAAATATCATCCCTCCGCTTTGCTATTATCATTCCACTTGTGCTTTCATGCCCCATCAATACCGGGTTCCGTCTCCCCTTTGGAACTGGCGGAGACTGCGGAACGCCGGCCACAGTTTTCCAGAAAGCCTGGCGTTTTGTATGCAACGGCGCGCTCTCCGCTTGCTGCGGCGGCATTGTGAACGTGCGAGGCAGTGACAGGTGACTGTGTGTGTGTGTGTGTGTGTGTGTTTTAAAATGGCCTACTGTGGAGCCGGCTGTTACCCACTGGAAAAACTGCCTT
>JAODJW010000036.1:9770660-9784397 GCA_026777045.1 Hyperopisus bebe | reverse complement strand
TGTGTGTGTGTGTGTGTGTGTGTGTTTTAAAATGGCCTACTGTGGAGCCGGCTGTTACCCACTGGAAAAACTGCCTTGGGGTAGTTTGGGGGTTGGGGGTGCGTGGTGGGGGGGGGGGTTGTTTCACTGTCCAGCAGCTTAATGATGTAATGGGTTACAATCGGCGGCTTCTGCCAATTACCGATTGCGTCGCAGCGACTGACCTCCGCGCTTCGGCGTCTGCGTGACTCAGCACTTTTTCCTTGAGAAGCTGACTGGTGAAAGAAGGAAGGAATCAGGCCTTAGGAGGTATGAAATGGCGAAAACAATAGTAACATTGAGGGCTGGTGGGGTGTGTTATCTTGCGTCTGCAGTACATCTCGTGTTCGTCTGCGTGCCTGCAGCTCGTGCTGCGCCTTTGACGCCTCGGGGCGGCGGTCTCCCGGCCTCTGCCCTAGCTGTGAGGTTTATTTCGATCTCGTTTGTTGATTGACGGTTTGATTTTCCTCTGTAGCTGTGAAATGGGGCCGGATGGTTTGGTTTTGAAGTCAGATCCTCCAAATCGATATCGGGGCAGGGGGTCACCGATGCCCTCCCCGAGGGTCCTGGGTGTGGTGGGCTCCCTGCTGGTGACTTTCTCCGTCACTTTAATCTCCCCCTACTGCCATCTTCATTGCTGTCTTGTCCTTGTCAGCCCCCTACCCCAAATGACATGGAGAGATGGCATTATTGGGGTAGCGGGTTCACAGATTAGGTGCCCTCAGATGGCTGGCTGGTGGATCTTGTAATGGTCTGCGCTGTTTCCAAGCTGATGTACAACTTAGCCAACAGCTGGGTAAACCAGTGGGGACTGGAGCTGTTACAGACCTAGTAGGTGTCAGTAATTGGTCAGATTTGATGATTATCATTCTTCTGACACGTTCTTGCTAACTTGCACTGAGGATTTGTTTTATAGCACCTGATTGACCTTAAACACTGGGGAGACTGGTATTGCCCTGTAGGTGGGTCTTCCCGTTCGCTTTTATCGGATGAGAATTGTACCGGTACCATCTGTGTCTCCGTAGCTGTTACAGGATATACCTGCGCCTCAGTTTTGTATTGACTGGCAGCTTAAATAACTGTAAGATAAACATTGGCGTCGGAGGGGGGGCATAACCTAAAATACACTTGGTGCCAGGCATATCCTCCCCTTCCTGTTTAGCGTTAAGCCACTTAAGATACCGAAAGAGTTCTGCTATGCTGGAATGTGGCTGTTTCGGGTGCCAGGTGCTGACACCTTTCTGATTCCCGGGCTGCTTTCTGAAGTCTGCAGCTGCTTGACGTCACTCCGAGGGCCTGAAGGAGTATCACTGCATCTCCTTCCAGCCTTCACTGCCACTCGCTCTTTATTATCATCATTTTCTTTTCTTCTACCTCTCAGGGACGACCGGATTTAAATGGAAGGCGTAAGTAGGATAAGGCGTGAAATCTCTGCTAGTAGATTTTGACAAAAAAGAAGCCAGCAGGACGGGATACAGATGGCGGAGGTGCTATTCCTTGCTCTTCGATGCCCATCCGTCCGTCTTTTTCAATCCGCTTGTGATAGTGAGAGCTGTGGTTATGATATAATGTGACGTTAGTGTCTCTGTCATGCAGTACTGTTGGGTTTTGATCTTGCAGTTGGAATTTGGAAGTGCAAGTGGCTGAGATTTTAGAGCTGCCCTATACCCACACTGTCTGCTCTTCTGTCGATGACTTCCACGTCTCAAAAGCTGAAACTAGCTAATAACTAAGATTAGGAATATGAGTTCCTCCCCATGCAGACCGAATTTCTGGACCTGTACTGCTCCTTTTTGGAATTTCACGATCACACCCATGTCTTGTATTTTTGGTATCCTTTTATGAAGTAACTGAGTCGCCTTTGACAGAAAGTGACATGAATAAGCAGGATGAAACTCTGGAGGTGGTGTGATCTCGTTGGTATGTCATTGGTTTCATCGAATGCCGCTGCGGCGCAGACACAAAGTCAGAGGTGCCTGGTCTAATCCGCCATGGTCGGCCATAACTCTCTGGTTCCCTTTCCTGAAGATGGTGTTGACTCAACTGGAGAACCTTCAACGAGCTCAACCAGAGTCTTCATTATTAGTAATGGTATTTCTGGGTGCTGATTTTCATGGAAAACGTACGGACTGTCAGTCCCCATTGAGCCACGGTAGTCAGGAGGTTTTCATGACCAAGCATGGTGTAGTCCACAGCAGCATTTCTCAGACCGATCCTCGGGGAACCTCAGATAATCCATGCTTTAGCTCTAGGACCTGAGACGGAGTAAAAATATGGACTGTCTGGGAGGGAGTTGGGAGAGGGCAAAAACGTGGACCGTCTGGTCCCAAGGACCAGGTTGAGAAACACTGGTCTACAGGAGCCGGATGCGCTCATCGATTGCCATGTGCCGGCCTGCCATTTCGCTTTTTGTGCCATTGCTGAGGGCCCCATGATGCACTATTACCTTGACAGACGGATGGTGTTCATAAATGACAGTGGTTTAGTGCCACTGGCTTGACACAGTTTTCCTTTTCCTTCCGTCTCCTGACCCTCATATTAGGCCTATTCTCTTGGCCCTTGATTGCTTTCAGCTGCAAAAGAATGAAACCTTAGGGCTTAGTCATTTTTTTGATAGACACGGTTGGGGGTGTTGAAACAAACTGAGCAAAACCACCCATTTCCTTTGTCTTTGAATGGTGAAAGATGTGATTGTGTTGTCATAATAGACAACTTTTTTTTTTTTTTTTTTTAATACCCTCATTTAGCCTGGGAATTTTTACATAACTTGCCATTGCTGTACAGAAACTTGCTGCCAGGATTTTTATGCCGTTACTTGGCATTACTTTCCGCACAATGTTTGAGAGCAATATTTTACTATCTTAACATAAAAGGAAGCAGACTGGGGTGACAGCTTTCAATTAATACCAGCATCATTAGAGATGATGATTGAGGATATCGTTTCAGTGGCCAGTCTGTGTTTTCGTCCTCACACATTGCTCCTGCAAAAGCAGAACTTGATGAATTTGATATTTGAAAAGGCATTCCGTTTTTATTGCTACGCCATTGTAAGTGATGTCGGTGCACTAGTCGTTCGTGCTGCGACTGAGACACGCGAGTGAGCGCTATGGGCTAATTTACGTCACGTGCCAGAAGCCCGCTGCAGATGGATGAGCTGGCGGGGGAATGACTCAGGATGAGGGGTCAGGGTCAGGGGGCTGGGCAACACCACTCCAAAGGACTAAATCACTTACAGAAGTCATCCCTTTCTGTTAGTGTCATGGGGGTGGGCTAGACTATTTAAATCCAGTAGAGCATCTCAGCATTCCCTGCAAAATTTGCAGAACCAAAGTGCCTGTTAAAATGAGCGTTGGTATCAATGCTTTTCATTCTTTTAAAGAACCAGTGCTGTAAGGAACTTTTTAAAGAACAGTACTGTAAGAAAAGCATCACACTGCGTTGCAGTGTTGCACCAGCGAAATGTACCTGCCCTTATGCAGTTTGATTAGTGTTAATAACATCCAGGCTGAAGCTAATGCTTAACAAAACATCGAGGACAAACGGGATATTTAACAAAACCTATATATAATTAGTGAAAATAAGTTGGACCTGTTCTTATTGTGGATCGTAGTTTAATTAACGTATTGGTTTGAAGTACAGCATCAGCTCAAAAAAACTGTTAAACTGCATCCACTGACAAGAAAAATCCAATTATTTGCTTCTCAATTTAAATGAGATTTTCCACTAAAATTTGCTGTGGAAGTTCAACCCAAGAGCAGCAAACCCTACAGTAACACATCAAGGGAAGGTTTAAAACCCAGTTGAATATTTGTTGTCTTAAGCTGTATGACTTTTTTTAATAGGAATTTCCCCCCAAAACTATCAGTCCCTCTCCCACACGCAATTGATCAGGCACCAGCTGATCTTGAGTGTCCAGATGGAAATGGATTTGCTCGTTCCTTGAACACAGAGATACCTACGGACCTCAGGAGTACAGTCAGCATGCTTGCATGATCTTGTTACATTTTTTTCATCCGCTTCGTATGATGAGTAGTTTTTTAATGTGTTTATTAGTCGGTGGAACTTGCCGGTTCTCACCTCAGCACTGGTTTCTGCCACTTGCATGATCTTTGATCAGTTATTGGTCATTTTTGTGAAGCTTCTGTACCGTAATGCTTGTTGTAAACAGGCACCCTTACACTAATGTTCTCATGCTTCCAGAAATTCTTAGAAAAGGCCCCATTAACATACCTTGAATCTGAACGACGCTTGCTTATCCAATTTAGCGCTTTTACAGAGTGCAAATATGATTGTGAAAACAAGTTGGGCTATGAAAAGGGGGGGGGGGGCGCATTTTTGCTTTATTCAACTAGGAACCATATATGAATTAATAGACTTGTTGAGGGATCCCTTCTGAAAAAATAGATTAAAACAAAGCCTATAATAATCATTTGGAAAACAATTAAATAAAATATGCCAGTATATTAATTCCTGGCATCCGCTAAAGAATGCGGGCATACTAGTATCCTGCCTTAGGAAATGGTGTACGGGTTAAAATTTCTAGATGACACTTGGGCTGGGCTCGAGCAGGACGGGTCTCTGGTAAAAGTGAATGCAAGGCGAGTCATTCTTCCCCTCGCAGAGATGGCAGGAGGCGTTGGGAAATGAAGTTTATCCTGTGTGGCTGGTTCGCTCGTGGCACGAGTCATTTTCTGACTGGGCGCCTAAGTGGTGAGGCGGTACGAAGTGGCAGGCAGAGGAGATGGCAGCGTGGTGTTAAAGTGGTGTCCATGGCAGTGTCATTTTGGGGGGGGGGGTGCTCACAAAATATCGACCGCTGGCTGGCATCTCGCGTTAATTATTCCGGCTAAATTTCAACTGCTGTTTTCGATCTGTTTGTTTGCTCTGTTTGTGCGCCAGCGGATATATGGATACGCTGCACGCAGTAATCTCTGGGCCCTCCTGCCACTTCCTGTTGTGTTGCATTCTGGAGAATGCGATGGGAGAGGGAGAGGGACGGGGCAGCTGGCCGATTGTGCAACTCCGACACGGGCCCGCGGAGGAGAGGAAGTGTGGTGCGCGTTCTGGCACCGTCGCCGCGCTGAGGAATTACTGGGGCGGAGCTCTGTCAGGGGACCTTCTGCAGATGTACGAAATCTCTGGAGCTGAGATCCAGTTCTGGGCAACAGAGGAAGGAGAGGGGGGGAAAAGTCAGTGTTTGTGAACTTTTCATGTGTAAAAGAGACATAATTTTGGGGCTTTGCTTTGTCTGTGTTGTCTGTCAGTCTCTGGGTCCTTTTCCTCCCCGTCATTCTTTCCGAAAAGTTTTTCCTTTTTCTCTTTCGGTCAGCTTTTCGCTATCTAGACCTTCCAAAACATGACTTTTATACGTTGACTTCTGCTGTTCTTGCTCTTTGTGTGTGTGTGTGTGTGTGTGTGTGACTTTCATGACTTTTCATAACTGTTATCTGTGCATTATCGCATTCTGTCCGCAATCCGCCGGATCCGCATGGTGAGCGTTGGACCGTAGTAATCGGACGCAGACATTTGGGTGACGGCTTCCTGCCGGAGGGGGGAAATCTAGGGGTGGAAAGAGTAGGAAGGTGGGAGGGAGGGACAGAGAGGGAGTAGGGGCCTGTAGGGCTGGGCCAAACTGCAAAAAAGAGAGACCGTGACAAGTTATTATGGACTCTGGGTATGTTGGCACCTGCACCGCATCAATCTGCTAGTGTTGGTCATCGAATGGCCCCCTTGGTTCAGTGGCTGCAGTCTTAGAAGCTTATGGGATTGAGTTTGATTCCTGTCACTGTTTCCCTGTACAGGTCGTATCTTCTCCTCATATAAGATCTGCTCGTATTTCCCACTTGGGATCAATTAAGTCTATATCTGTCTAATAACAGCACAAAGAGGCCTGTTTCTCTGCTTCCTCTTTATAGCTAGTGTTTAGCTTTAACAGGCATTCCTAGCCTCATGGTGATTTTTCTTTTGTTTGAATGAAAGGTCTTTGACGCGCTGTGGAAGAGAGGAGTCTGGTAAATTTCTGCCCGCGATGGGGAGGCGGCTTTCTGGAGCAGGTGTACAAAGCTGATAGGTGGCAGAGGCGAGGAAGGCAGTGATGGCTCCCAGCTCAGCAGAGGGAGAGCTCAGTGGCCTGTCAGCCATCTTGTCAGCTTTCACGGAATTTCTCTGACTGAGGACTTGCGACCTTGTGCAGATGATGTCCTGTCGCCAGCACTTACGGAGGTCTTTCTGCTCTCAGGGACCGTGCCGGGAAAGGATTTTTATAAATTTTTTTTTTTTTTTTTTTTTTTTGAGCAAGCACGATGCGACGCATTACTTACTGATAGAGACAAAAGCCGCTCTGTGCCCTGAGGTTTAGTGCTGCCAGTCGTCTTGATGCAATTTAAACAGATTAGTGTTGGGCTTTGCTTTTTAAAAATTCCTTTTTATAGGCGCCTCTCTTCTTCTCCTGTCTCCTCTCCCCCCCCCCTTTTTTTTGCTGGCTAAGCTGAAATGTCTTTGTAAATGCCCTCAAGCCTTCTGTTCTTGTAGTTGGACAGGAAACACACCCGGCCCACCGTTTTGGGTTTTTTGGGGGGGGGGGGTGGGTCGGCAAAGAATCATGGGATTTGTAGTTCTGGAGGCCTGTTCCTGTCTTTGGCAAATGGTAATGGGGGAGGTGGTGGAAGTTTCTGTTGTCCAAGCTGTAAATCTAGCTGACGGTTAACAGGAAAAACCGGTTCTGGATCGGGGGTTGTTATGTAGTATCTTGTGGAACCACAAATGTTGTGCTGATGAAATGTTTTGATAGCTGGACCCCAATGACCGAAGGAATCTCGCCCGGCATGGCAAACATGCTCACAGAGTCTCAAATCCAGTTTGTTCAGGCAAGAAAGATTTAACACCCACGCACTCAACAAATACCCAAATGTTAAATTTATTTTTTCCCCCAGAACGAAGCATTTGAACATCCGTCAGCGACCCGCCGGCCTGTGTTCTCTGCTGCTTGAAGGCTTCTTTTCGTTCACCCGGCAAGTTTTGTTGAATGCAGGAAATACTGATGCAAAGCTCCTTTTGTTTTGCTGCTTGTTAATTAACAGCTTGATTTATTGATGGCAAATACAAGTTTCGCAGTTCTTCCTTCGCCGGGTGCTTGCATTGGTTTATCATGTCTATGGGCTCTGAACCTGTGGAGAGGATAGGGAAAAGAAATAGGGCAGATATAAAGCTAGGGGATTTTCAGAAGTTAAACACAGCTTTCCCTTTTAAATGGGTTAAAATCATTTGTTGCTAAATGTGTGCACTGCTATGTGGCATGGAATTCTGTTGTGCTGAAGTATGAGGATTTTAAGACAAATTATAATTGGCATCATATCCCCACTCTGGACTTACCACACTCTTTGTAATATAGGTAACAGTGATCTGTGGCATGTGCAGGTTATGGTAGATTTCTGTTAATGGTTGAGTTGCTGGTAATTTATTGGATTTGACGCCTCTTGTTAGGTCATTTTTAATTTTTATTGCTTCTATTGCTTTTTTCTTTATTGATTTAATATCTGGACCGGAGACAGGCCCCCGGAGAACCATATCAGGAGATCACTATGCCGAGGTGAACCACGCACTCAGCACATGGACCCGTGTCCGCTGTAGTGCCACCGCCCTGCAGTTAAGGTCTAGAGGAAATGCGATGGAAGGTGTCCCTCTGATACTGTCCAAGTTTTCTGCTTCCTGCTCGGTTCCTGCGCTGGACTTCATGAGCCGCCACATAAATACATTAATCTCGGAAGCTGAAAGGACTCGCAAAGTACGTGTGCATAGTTTACCGGTAGAAGGAGAAGGAATAAAATAATCTTTTTAGCAGGTTGACAGATAACTCTTCTTTTTGTATGCCGGTTTAAGCTACGTTAAGCTGCTTAATTAGACATAATCTACAGGCCCCAGACTGAGGCGTAACTAATGAAGTTAAACAGACAAATCCCATCCCACTCTATAGAATTGGACATGATTGAAGGGCCGGCTGGCTATTCTTTAATTTCTTTCCCCCTACTTAGATAGTGCTGGAAGGCCGGAGGCAGAAAATGACGTATAAGAGGGGGGGAAATGGGATTTGAAAATGTTTGTGTGAAACTCGCGTTCACATGTAGTAAAGCCGCTTGGTTCCTTCCTCGCTTCCCGGCTGGGATTTAAATTTACAGCCAGTTGAATTTGACAATCGGTCGCTCCTTTGTGAGCCAGCGCGAAGCAGATTTTTTTTGGTTGGACACTGATGACTGTATTTGTAACCACGAGTCCACTGCCAGTAGTCATTCGTGTAATGAGAATTCAAAACACTTATTCGACGTGTTTCAATAAGTAGCATTTTTGGTGATGCTGATGATTGCTATTAATACGGCTGTAACTTTGCCTAAAAGTGGAGAATGGAAGTTATATATATATCCACTACTGAGTCATTAAACGTTATGTATTGCAGTTCGGAGGAAATGTTTGTAGAACTGCTGCAAAATTGTTGCAAGTATCTTGTGTAATATCTCACCCCCCCCCCCTTTCTGTCTAAATGACAAAAGACTCCTTTGACTGGATGTGTCCTGTTATAGTCCCTGGGGCTTGACAGGGTTCTGTTGGGTTTGCAGAAATCTTTGAATGAATAATTAATTTCTGGTATTGAGGGGGATTATGGGAAAAGCCGGCGAGGTGTGCCTCTCTTTGGCCGTGTGAGTGGCTTGGTCCTTGGATTGCTGTAAAGGAGTGTTGGGGCGGCGGTCTGAAGGACCCAGGGGATGCTGATTGGATCCTGGTCCTCATATTGACTTTGACTGCCGTGCTCAGGCTCACCGTTAATGGACTGCTTGTCTCAGTACATCCAGTAGCTGCGAGCAGACGGGGAGGCAGGGCAATCAGACGTGCACCTTGTGACAAATGGATTTTGTTCTTCTCGATTTCCGCTGGGATGACATCCTTCGTGCGGGAGCGCTCTGTGATCCATTATGACTGAAGTGTGGAAGCTTGTACGTGGCAGCCATTGTCCAAAAAGATGATGACACTGGATTCTGCAACAATATCCGTCACGGAACTGGCTTTCACTGTGTCTGATGTAGTTGGTCCCTTACGACATGGGAGTTTGATAAAGGAAGGTGTTTACCTGAAAGATGCTTCAACTGCAAATGGGAAGATGAGGATCCTCCCTGCTTCTGAGCAGAATGAGGCTTTGTACTGGGTTGATAATATATAATGATTTGACAGTGCACACATTTTCAGATGCTTTATTAAAGGATTTGGATTGGCCTAATGATGTCATGTGACTATGCGTTAGTGATGCGTGTCATATCGGTGCAGCAATGCCGAATCTAAAAGCCTTCATGGCTCTTTGTGGTCCTGTGGGTTTATTTGTTCTTTGTCTGTGCCAGGATGTCAGATTATTCTATCAAGATTTCAACAAACTCTCATGAAGGGCCTTGAGCGATTGTCTGTGCGGAACATGGTAATGTTCAGGCTTCCAGGAGACGGTCTTTGGGTTTTCTGCTCGGTCTGATGGCACGGCCAAAAATGGGGTTGGGTAGCAATGCTCCAAAACGCCAGCTATTCTTTAATGACTGACTACAGCTCCTCAAGGCTGCATTCCATGCACCATCCTGTTTCAAACGCCCCCCCCCAAAGGTCAGAGGTCAGGACTGTCTCCTTGCTGCCATAAAGGACAATATGGAAGGTTCTGTGCTTTTCTTCAAGCTCGTGATCTGATGAGCCTTTTGAGTTGGGAGTGACAGCAGTGGACGGTAGAATGGAGGTTGGTTGCTTCTCCCGTGTGGCCCTGGTTAAGCTCCGCCCACCTCACTTATTCCGCCGTCCCTTTTTTTGCTGGAGGTCTAGTCACCTGCAGAATGATTCCATTGTAATTTGTAACTAGATAATTGACTATTTTAGAGAAAGTTGATTTGCTTGTATTTTCTTATCAGAAACACACACCCAATTGAAGAATAGCCTGCAGTCTTGATATTCCCGCATCTGTATTAATTTGGCTCCCCCCCCCTTCCCAGCTTGTACTTCACAGCTGTGCTGGGGGGGGGGGGGTCCCCCATGTCCCTTCCATTGGAGCCTGCTCTCCGGGATGTTTGTGTTGCTTCCATGTTTAGCGTGCCCACGGCGTGTTTAGCGTGCCCACGGCGTGTTTAGCGGCCTGCACCCGCGCGCATGTCTGTCCGTGCGGAAGCTCATTCCCCCTGCTGCCGGCTCCGTCTGTCCGCCCTTTCCGGGCTGCCCCAATCCTCACGTGTCCAACGTGCTTCCTGGTGATACAAGGCCCCCACTTCCTGTCCGGACTTACCCCCCTGAGCTTGTCACAAGGCTCATTAATAAATATTCCTTCTCTCCCCCAACCCGTGCCCGGTCCCCTTCCCCAGCTCACACGTCAATCTCCAAAGCCCCGCCATCACGACCCCATCCTGTCTGATTAAGATGCCCGTCTGACAGAGCAGTTTTTTTTTTTTTTTTTTTTTTTTGTGCATTGCAATCAATATGCAACGGAAAATGGCGATAAAGGTGCCGTTGAGATATTCCTGGCAGCCTAAGAGAGCCGTGATGCGGTCACTGCGAGTCCTGCTTCTCCTGGGCGTGGCTCTGCCATCTTCCTGAGCTTTACTTCATTTTCACCTCATATGTGTATTTTGTTTCTGCCCTTGCTGGTTTGCGTTGAGAGGGACAGACTGTGGCACAGCGAGTTCCGGCTCCCACCCCCAGCTCTTCTGGCTCGTGCCACGGCACATGTCCGCACAATAGGGCTGGCCGCACCACTCCCCCACCCCCCCCAGCCCCGCTAGCCCGTGCCGCTGTGGTCATGCGTGTTTTTTTTTTTTTTTTTTTCCCTTCTTTTCCTTTTTTTTTTAAAATGCTGCCTAAACAAAGTGGACTTTCAGCCCGGACCCTGAATAGCCGCGACGATTTCGCGGAAGCCTCCGGGCTCGCCCCGCGCCCCCCCTAGCGATCCTTCTGAATTAAACATGTGGAAGGCTGGTCTCAAGACGAGGAGGGGGGGGGGTGCAGGCTTCTTCGCCATATCAGCATGAAAGAGTGTATTTGTGCTGGGGCTTGGACACGCCGGGGTGGACAGTAGCTGAATCTTCAGGGGGAACACGCAGCTTTCAAGGAACGATGGGATTTTTTTTCGTGGGGGGTGGGGGGGGGGCATAGAGTGGACCATTTTACTACATCAGGCTTCCTTATAACTAGTTCCATTTTCCTTCGAACAGCTGCTTATGTCCTGCTCAGCTTTCAGTGTTTTAAACGTATGGGGTATTTAAACTATTGCTGAAAATCAGACTTGCATAATCAGTGATACCCCCCTACACACACACACTACCCTGTACTCCTTTTCCTGTAAGAAACTGACCTGTTTCCTGTGGTCTCATCTTCATTTTGTATTCTGATTGGCTGGTGAGGGCAGCCATGTGGTCTAAAGTACAATAGCTCTCCCCTCCTGCTTTTACATTGGCCTAGGGCTGCTTGGCCTGGGTGTTTTATCGGTGACCCCTGCTCTGATGGTCCTGTAGCAGGCTTGCCTGGAATGAAGGCTTGCCTGACCTCCTTGTGTGCCTGTGTGACCCCCTAGCTTTGCCTTACGTTCGTGTCATGCCGCCATATGTTTGTCCCAATGTTTATTTTTATTCCTGGCCGTTACGCCCCTATTCCTGTTTTCTGAGGCATATATCCTCCGACGTGGCGATATGACAGAGCTCGCTGCGAGAGGACCCTAGCGGAGGACGAGCATCTAATAGCCCTGTCACTTGCAGATGGTTTCTTTGTAGCACGAGGAGATGAGTCAGGGAAGGGGTGCGGGGTGGGGTGGGGGGGGAGGAATAACTAGGAAGTTAAACATTGTGCTGAACCGTGTCATTGTTCTAACCTCAAACCAGTCAAAACAAGACAAACAGCGCATGGAGACGCAGCAAACACACTGTGGCAGGCGAGGAACTCTGGGTAGGGTACTCGCATACAGACTGCCGGGGAACTGCAGTCAACTGCAGCACCTGCAGCTACAGGAGGTTGTAGTGTCCCTAAAGAGCCGTCCCACACGGAGAAGGGAACCTGAAAGCTGCAGTAAATCCCAGAAGCGGGGCTAAGCACTGTGAACTGGCTGGGACGTTAATGCCCAAAAACAGCTTGAGCTCTGACAACAGGTAATTCCTGATACTTGAGGGACCGTATGACCCAAAGTGTCACTTTGGATAAAAGCGCTTGCCAAATAAAGTTAAAAGTAAATATATTAATATGTTGTGCCTCTGCATACTTTAACTTTGCTAGCGGATTCTGACCTCTACGATATTATCATTAAATTAAAATAAAATGACAAAAATTTAAAGGCAAAATGTGAATTCGTGTTTAGTCTTCGTTAGCATTGGCTAAATTAGTCCAGGCCGCCTATGAATTTAGTACGCTCTCTGATCTATGTTTTATTGTCGTTCACTGGTGGCCTTTCATAATGCTGGGTGTTGGGGGAGGGGTGCGGTTACTTTAAAATTTAATTCAGGCTTATGGTTGGCTGACGGTGGTCGCAGTGAGGTCAAGCCGCAGTGACAGTGAGGATCAGCTGTTAGCTGCCCGGTTTTCATGCTCCTGGTCACGTCATTGGTGCTCGATTCCCCTGCATCACTCCCGCGGTGTTTATCTGAGCCGCCTAGTCAATGTTTAATCTGCTCGACCGTAGTGGGGAGGACTTTAGTCACAGCGTATGAGACAGAAGTAGCCGACTACTGGCAGGTTGGGGGGCGGGTGCATGCGGAGGTATGCGTGGGGGGGTGGAGCAGATCGGACAGGATGGGGGAGAGGAGAAGCGAGGGGGAGGATGAGATGACTAAAGTGGGAGGGAAGTGAGTGGGACTGATTTGGTAAATGAGTGTGAGTGTTTGTCACGAGTGTCTGTATTCCTGGAAGGAGGCCATGTTTAGGGCGGGGAAATGCTGAGGGCCGCTGTCTCTTACGCTGTAAAGCATCCGTGCCCAACTTATCGCAGCATCTCAAACCCCGCCCCCGCAGGTAGAGGTACTGGGTCGGGTTCCCATGTTTGTTCGCCATCGGCAACTTTGCAGAATGCAGATGGGGGGCGTTATACTCGGCGCGACGCGCTGGCCATGGCGTTTCTGCTGAGATGATGGATGCGCCGGCTCCGCGGGGCGTGCAGCTGTCTGACCCCTCGTACCCACCCTCCAGCCCAAGGCTCTTTATTGCCCCCCTGTAACTACTCTAAAGCCTCGAGGTTGTAAATGGCAGAAATGCGCAGCCAGATAAACATGACAAATGGGTTGTGCTCCAGCTGTAATGCAATTTATTAAGTAACCCATATATAAACAGAATAACATCATAGGAGGTGTGTTGTTGCATCTTGGTAGGTCCTTTTTCCTGAGATTGGCTGATGCAAATTTCCGTGAATGGCGACAGCGTCTTTCAGCACTGATTTAACACCTTCGCTAGCCGGCTAGCGTCACACTAGCTCTGTGAGGGTAGTACATTTTGACAGCCCCCACCCCACAATCCTTAGCAACTTAAGCTGCCTCCCAGCACCACCCTCCGTCAAATTCCTCATGAGGCATGATTGTAACTGACCCCCAGGTGTAGAGCATGCCTCCGTCCCCTGAGTCCTGCTACCTTGTGTGCTGGATGGACTGCAGCAAACACACAGAACAGGGAACCTGAACCCTGCATTCAAGGGTGAAGATGTGGGTATAGACGGTATAGACAGTAAGAGCGGTATAG
>JAODJW010000036.1:9747822-9765708 GCA_026777045.1 Hyperopisus bebe | reverse complement strand
AAAAATATATATTTTAATTATAGAAGATCACAAATAAAATTGCAATATCATACTTAAAGGATGTTTTTTATCTCCACCCTCCATCCTTCCCTCTCTCTCCTTCCCTCCCTGCCTCCCTCCGTCACGTGGCCGCGCCTGGCAGCTTGTTGGCTCCGGCGCCGGCAGGAAGAGGAAGTGTCCTGTGGCGACGCCTCTGTGCTACTGTGAGTGTCGGCGCTGTCTCAAAATGGCCTTCCTCCAGGCCGGGCCGTCTGCTTAGCGCCGAGCAGAGCACGGTGTCAAAATGATAACCTGGGGGGGGCATATACTGCAGATCAGTCACTTTATTTTGTTCCCTGATGCTGCAGGATGCAGCAGGAGGTGGATGATGCGGAAACGGCCCGTAGTTGTCCTGAGCCATGCATATTTTTAACAGAATTTGTAAGCTGGTATAAATGCACGCGTAAGTCTCCTCATAAATCTCCGGTGTGCCATGTTTGTGTAACAGCATTAAAACCTACTAATACCTGAGCAGTCCCCGAAAACTAGGAGGTGGGGAGGGCCGGTTTAAATCCACAGCCGCGGTAATCCATTGGGGAACTAGCTGCTGGCACGGGGGTTAGATCCTTAGCGCGTGCCCCCGATTGCTGGTGCCCGGTGAGAATGCCTTTATGCAGGTCTGTCTCTGCAGAGGTGCTGTCCGCCCTGTTTCCTTGTATCCACATTAATGCAGTGCAGCTCTCTGGAGAGGGAGAAAAGGTGAACCGGGCTGACAGGGGTGTGAAGAAGGTGCAGCGAGAGGTGTGGATCCTTTGGACGCATTTGTGCTGATGTGTGTAAGAGAGAAGACACCAGACTGACCACTGGGATTTTCGCAGTCCTGGCTTACATCATCATCACCACCATCATCATCATCATCATGAGACTCTTATTGAACTGTGAAACAGTTTTTTTTTTTTTTAACTCAAGTATAATGTGAATTTTTCTATTTTTTAAGTGTTTTACGTTTGCACGAATATCGCTTTTAGTCTTTTGGTTCCTGGCGCGATCGTTCTCCTCGATTTGTCTAAAATTATGAATCACGGAACACAGGACTGCATTGCAGTCTCTCTACTCACTGTGGGTTTTCATTGTAAGCCATATTATGTTTGCGGGATGAATGAAATCCCACGTGGGTGAAGGTAAAATCTGTGTCACTCCCACCCCACCCAATGGAGGTGAATTCTGAGTCAAAGGACCCCCCCCCGAGCCTCTTATGGTACATTCCGTTCCTCTGCCCCCGGCACTAGTGGCAGGACCTTCTGAGATTTCTAGCATGTTTTTAAAAAGAGGGAGAGAAAAAAGCCCATTCCATCTCCGAGGCCCTTGTATGACTTAAGGGTACTGCGATGAACTGTCAAGTCTGGGATCCCCAAAGGGAATGGGGTTGGTCGGAGACGGAATCCTTTATATCCGCTCCCTCGGAATTCTCCGGAGAGCTCGTGTTGCACCCGTTCAGTCCGACGTGCCCTTGGGCTTAATCGAGGCTTAATCGCTTTCACCTTCACTCATGCTTTGTCGCTGGATACCAGGAACTAACGTGTGGCCTTTATTGCCCCCCCCCCCCTCCACTCCCCACCCCCTAGTTCTTTGTTTCAGAAGAGAATTGTCTGGAGTCCATGTCGCTGTGAGTCTCAAGCTTACCCTAGGTAGCACATGCTATCCGGAATGTCTTTTTATTGCAAGCCACACATTCTGACACATGGAATAGTGGGCGATTTAGAGACACCAGTTCGCCAAAACCACATTTTCTTCGACCGAAGGAGAAAACTTGCACAAATACGGATAGAACATGTGAATTCCACACATGCACAACCTAGGGCTGGTATTTAAGCTGCAATCTGGAGGCACGGAGCCACCGACGCGTTAAGGCACCGCCACGCATTCTAACTAGCTAATGATTTTACATTTAGATACTTGTCATATGCTGAAGTAAACCACCATACAGAACCTGAACACAGGAAGTTGTGTACACAGAGTTTCAGCTGTAGCACATGTTGTTGAACGCGAGTTAAACCCACAGCTTGGGAGGCTGCTTTTAGGCCACAGTACCAATTACTACGCCACAGGACAACTGTTTCATTTTTGTTAGATATTATTTAAGACAACAATTAGTTTATCATCTCATGTTTTTGATGTAAGATTTTTATTTGCTCGTTAATACGTGTCATGTCGGCCATTGAAGTTTACGGAGTCATCCATTTCCTGACGAAGCTTCAACACCTCAGATTTTCAGCTGTTTTAGAAATCACTGGATTTGCAAATGCAAACCCATTGATGTGCAGTGAACTTCCCGTAGGAAAGCTGCTGCTGTACCTTTTGGTAAAATCCCGCGTTTGTCTAGCTCTACGCGTGTAAAGTGCTGAATCGTAAAACCATTAACACTTGATTTGCTTGAAAGGCATGTCACACACAAAATCTATAATGTTGTCTTTGGGAAGTCATGGATGTGGTCACCCCTCCGTCTGCTGTCCTGTGTCCCAAAATGCTCCCCTTAAAGCCTGCCGTACATCGTGTCTTCAAGAGGCGACGAAGAAACGGGTTAAAACGGGGTCAACGACGCGGGCAAACCAGCTGGGTGTTGCCTTTGTGGGAAGTGCTTATTGATTGCATACTAATTGCATGAAGGCAAACAACAGTGGTTTGGAAATGGACTTACAGGGAAGCGCACATGAATAAACCATGATAACCCCAGTCTTAATATCTACCCCATATTGACATGTTGATTAGGACCTGTCAGTTTAAGATGTTTGTCTCGCAGCTCCCTTACCCACAACACACTATGTACCCGAAGATCGTTAATAGCGTTCTGCTCCAACCTGTCTTTTAAAGATGCTGAAATTTTCATCTTGTTCTGTTTCGTCTTTGTCTTACTGTGCCAGTGCCTACTCTCCTAGGGCACGCCAACTCTGATTGTCATCAGTGTACATGCGGCATAAACATTTCCTCCTGAAATAGGATGATTAATTCTTTTCAGGATTTGTAAACAACTTTAACTTGGTTAACAGAACACCAGGTTTAGCCCTTGCCCCGCCCGTAAACAGGACCAGTGACTAAGAATCAAATGAAAACTTGCTGAGTGCTTTATAAGCTGACTCACAGCTTTCTAAGCACCTGGATCTATTCATCATTAATAATTGTTTAATGGATGTTTGCTAAACAAATTGTTGAGCAAAGGGTGTTAATTTGACCTCTCGCCTGCCATACTCGGCCACATCCCAAGATGGCCCCCTAGCTGTCAGGCTAATGCTAGCAGAAAGCATGCTGCCCCTGTGTTCCCCTCTTGGGGTTTTATGTTCGTTACGATGCTAATGTAGCCTTGCCTCAAAAACAACCAGCACAGACATTTGCCTGCTATTAAGCTTATGTTTTTCACCCCATAATGGCTACCCGAACCTTTAAATGATGCTATATGTTACAGAGAAGGAAACGTGTTGCTGTTAATGTAGCTCATTTGCATATGTAATTAGCTGTGGTGCATCAGCCAAAATGAGTGGTCCTTATTTTTGTTCCTGCCCGCAGAGAGGCCTCTTAAACATGTCTCTCACTCTGTGGATTGCTGCCAAATGGTAGTGCTTTGTTTATGGGGGCTGGGTCACCTAATTCATAATTTTTTTTTCCATGGGAACACTTTAACAAAAACACCCTCCACCTTCTGCTTGTGCATACGTTTTGTTTTTTTCAGTATTCATATATGGAGATTTTTTTGTTTTGGAACAGATATTATGTATTGCAGATCATGGCAATGGCTTACCTGTCCTCACTTAATCGTTTTAAAGCCATTTCTGTCGCCCAGCCTAAGGCCCAGATATGTTGATGTGTCATGTATGATGTCATTTTCCTAATTTTTATTTCTTTCTTTTTCCCCCTAGGCTGGAAGGCTGTGAAACCTGCTTCCACTCATTCTGCATTACAACAAAACTGAGGAGCACAGATGGGTCAGGCTAATTACTGCCTATCCATCTAAATCTTACACTGACTCCCCATCCCCTTCTCTCCTCCTTCCATCCTTCTTTCCTGCCATCCTTTTTTCCTCCCTACCCTTACCCAGTCCTTACCTGATTTTCATCTGAAGTATCCACGAAGAAACGAAGACTGAATTTCTCGTGGATAAAGAAACCAAACCCAGATGAGAACCGAATTTCAGTAACTTGCTTCCAAGAATTGAGAACAGTTGCATGGAAAAGCACCCTGTCCGTCTCCTCTCCCGAGCATCTGGGCCTTGCAGGATGAGTGTCTGCATGCGATGATGATGGCAAAAAAACAAGATGCCCGGGCACTTATCTACAACTTAGTTGTGGTTGGTTTGTCCGGGACAGAGAAGGAAAAGGGACAATGTGGAGTGGGCAAGTCCTGCTTGTGCAATAGGTTCGTCCGCCCTAGTGCCGATGACTTCTACCTGGACCACACGTCTGTGCTGAGCACCAGCGACTTTGGTGGCCGGGTGGTGAACAATGACCATTTCCTGTTCTGGGGGGAAGTTACCCGAGCACTCGAGGAAGGGCCGGAGTGCCGGTTGCGCGTTGTGGAGCAGACTGAGTTCATAGATGACCAGACTTTCCAGCCGCATCGCAGCACGGCCCTGCAGCCGTACATCAAGAGGGCAGCCTCCGCTAAGTTAGCCTCTGCAGAGAAACTCATGTACTTCTGCACAGATCAGCTGGGCCTGGAACAGGACTTTGAGCAGAAGCAGATGCCGGAGGGCAAGCTCATGGTGGATGGGTTTCTGCTCTGCGTGGATGTAAGCAGGGGTATGAACCGTAACTTCGATGACCAGATGAAGTTTGTCACCAATCTCTATAATCAGCTGGCTAAGACCAAGAAGCCAGTGGTCCTGGTTCTCACTAAGTGTGACGAGGGTGTGGAACGTTACATTAAGGACTCACACACGTTTGCTATGACTAAGAAGAACCTGCAAGTGGTAGAGACTTCTGCTCGTTCTAATGTCAATGTAGACCTTGCATTTCTCACATTAGCGCAGCTGATTGACAAGAGTCGAGGCAAACCTAAAATCATCCCTTATTTTGAGGCCCTCAAGCAGCAAAGTCAGCAGATCGCTTCAGCAAAGGATCGCTATGAGTGGCTGGTCAGTCGCCTTGTAAAGGACTACAAAGAGACCTGGATTAACAATAGCTGCCGCATGCAGTCATCTCCTGAGTATAGGGATTATGTCTTCCTGGAGGGCACAGTCAAGGCCAAAAAGCTATTCCAGCAACATGTGCATCGACTCAAGCAGGAGCATATAGAGAAACGGCGCAAGATGTATCTAAGCACCCTACCACAAGCCCTTATGTCGCTTGTCCCTGACCTCGATGAAATTGACCTTTTGAGTTGGTCAGGGGTACAGAAGGTCCTTGAGACTAAACGGGAGTTTAGTCAGTGGTTTGTGGTTTTGGAGGAGACTCCCTGGGATGCCACTGACCATATTGACAACACAGCAGATGATCGGATTCCACAGGACCTTCTTGAGACGCCAGAAGCAGAAGTCATCTTTGAAGAGCACCTAGAGCACCTGCGCAATGAGCGTAAGCGGGCTGAGATGCGATGGGAGTTTAAGGAGAAACTTAAATCTTCACCTTTTGTTACAGCAGGGAAACCTTGGGAGGAGGCGCGTAGCTTCATTATGAATGAAGACTTCTACCAGTGGCTAGAAGAGCCAGAATACCTAGACATTTACAACAGGCATCAGAAGGAGATTATTGACCATGCCAAGGAGGACTTTCAGGAACTCTTGCTCGAATACTCTGAGCTTTTCTACGAGCTAGAGGTGGATGCCAAGCCCAGCAAAGAAAAAATGGGTGCAATTCAGGAGGTATTAGGGGAAGAGCAGAGATTTAAAGCTCTTCAGAAACTTCAAGCCGAAAGGGATGCCCTGGTGCTCAAACATATCCACTTTGTTTATCACCCCACTAAAGACACTTGCCCTAGCAGCCCACATTGTGTGGACAGCAAGATTGAACAGATCCTGGCCACTCGGTTTCCAACTCGTTACCCCTTTTTTGATGGCAACCAGAAGTCCCATTTTGGTGATAGTAAAGCTGACAGGATCAACTTAGTCATCCTGGGAAAAGACGGTCTTGCTCGGGAATTAGCTAATGAGATTCGGGCATTGTGCACAAATGACGACCGGTACGTTTTGGATGGAAAAATGTACGAGTTAGCACTGCGACCCATTGAGGGCAATGTTCGATTGCCAGTAAATTCCTTCCACACCCCTACCTTCTCCCCACATGGCTGCCTTTGCCTCTATAACTCAAAGGAGTCTCTTTCATATGTTGTAGAGAGCATTGAGAAGGTTCGGGAGTCTACTCTGGGTCGTAGAGACAACCATCTGGCTCAGCTTCCTATGTCACTCCTTTTAATTACCAAACGGGGAGTGGGATCTGTGGGGGACATTGGGGGGGAGACGACACACAGCTTGATTGCACAGGGGCAACAAGTAGCCAGCAAGCTGCAGTGTGTTTATTTAGAACCTGCTGCTTCTGGCATAGGCTATGGGCGCAATGTAAACGAGAAGCAAATCAACCAAGTTCTGAAAACCCTGCTTGAATCACGGAGGAGTATAAGTCTAGGTAGCAGCTCGCCACCCCTGCCGCTTCCACCACTGGGTTTCAGAGATTCACACCATCAACACAACTCAGAGGGGGACATTCGGATTGTTATGTGCCTGATGTGCGGTGATTCCTATGATGTGGACCAGCTCCTTGCACCATTCCTGTTGCCACAACATTGTCGGCCCATGTCCAGCCTAAGCAGCGGCACATCGGTGCTTCTGGACCTGATGATTGGTGGCCAGAGGCAGAACATTGAATTCTCCATTCTTTCCTATCACTCGTCCTTTTCCTTACGTAAGACCAGGCTGGTCCATGGCTACATTGCAGCATATTCGGTCAGCCGTAAGGCCTCCTTGGAGACACTGTGCGCCTTCTTGTGTGAGGTCCAGGACATCATCCCAGTGCAGCTGCTAGCAGTGGGAGAGAGTCAGGCAGAACTGACAGACTGTGAGACTGCCCAGGAACAGATCTTTCAGGGGCAGGACCTGGCGCATGAGATAGAGGCCCGCTTTAACAGCATAGTGTGCGGGCCTAGTGGAGTGGTTGGTGGACTGCATCGGATAGACCTCTTCCAGCAGTTCTTCAAGGAAGTTGTAGATAAGCGGAACATTGTGGAGGCCACACATATGTATGATAATGTCGCCGAGGCATGCAGTACCAATGAAAGCATCCATTCACCACGCTGTTCACCAAGTCCCGTTACAGCTTTGGTAGACTCAGAGGATGATGTAGAGCCTTCACCTCCATACCACACCCTTAGGGATGATGGCACTCTTGCCCCTCATGGCTTCAAGCTGTCCGACTTAGACACAAGCGACACCCTGTCTGTCATCTCTGATATCAGCTCCTTTGAGAACAAGCTAAACAACAAAGTGCCACCCTCAACACGGACCAAACCTTCTCTCCGCAAAGTTAGCCTTGGTCCTTACGTGGACCCTGGGACCAACAGGCGCTCACTACCTCCTTCCGTTACATGGGCACACGGAGGGGATGGTGGCTACGACCCCTCAGACTATGCCGAGCCCATGGACGCAGTCGCTAAGCCCCGGCCCACTGAAGAAGAGAACATCTACTCCGTGCCCCACGACAGCACACAGGGTAAGATCATCACCATACGGAATGCCAACAAAACGCACTCCAATGGTGGAGGCAACGGTTCGGATAGCGAGGCAGATAGCAGCTCACTGGAACGCCGCCGCAAGCTCTCTTCCTTGGGAGTCAAGCCGCGGTTGTATCGCGACCGATCCAAGCGCCTGGGCAAGTTCAGCACATTCCGTACCAGCTTTTCCATCTGCAGCGACGATGAGCTCGGAGGCCCTCCAAAGGCCAAAGAGGATGAAGTGGGTGCCCTGAAAGGAGACAACTCTCTCGCTGATGAAGGGGAGGACCCTAAACGGAGGAACATCTTAAGGAGCCTCCGCAGGCCTGGCAAGGTATGTGAATACATACTGTTTATTTTTATCACTATCAATTGTTGAATCTATGCGTAGTCCTGCACTACGAAGGAGAGAACAGGATTTGGATCGTAGGCCATTTTTGTAGTCATATTGACATACACAGATTTAAAAAGGGAAAAGCTATTAAATGTCAAGTAATTTAGTGATACTCATCTCATTTGAGAATGGAATTAAACGGATTCCAAGAAATACCCTAAGCTCCAATTTTTCCTGTTATCTAAGGCTGTTATTTGTGAGCAAACCACCTCCTCCCTAAACTTCTTTCTTTGTTTTATTTTGTCATGGTTTTTTTTTTTTTTTTTACTCTTGTATTCTGGAATCCCTGAAGATCATCTTTTTCTTGCAGCTGAGATTAATTAGAATTTAAATGGTTTCCTATTATTTATGCTTTGAGAAGTACAAGTAGGATTAACATCATTTTGTGCTGTTATTCTGCTTCTTCCCGCTCCTCTTACCTTTGGTCTAATGTATTTGCACGAATTCCCTGTAAAACTCACAATCAGGTATCATTTGTAGTCGGGCACAAAAGGAAAGGTGGTGAAGGAAGACATGGCTGCTGTCTCATCTTCAGCCTGTTTGCCCCTCTCTCTCGCTCGCTCTCTCTGTCCTGCTCCGCTTTATTCTGGATTAAATCAGAGCTTTTGCCCATGCTCTGATCACAAAATGCAAGCCTGATGGTGAGATCTAAAAGCTCCTCTTTGCCCCACCACCTTTTTTATTGATTTGCTTTTTGGATTAGATATACCCAAAGCCTTGAGCATTTAGAGAAGTCCAGCCCAGAATTGGACTTCATATTAATCCAGCAGCCTGTGCCTATGTATCAGAGCTGCAGGCTTCTTGGCCGAGTCATCGCGTTGGAGTCTGGCCCTCGGCAGCAGACGCGTTGACGTTGAATCAGCGCTGTGCTGTGCTGCACTGGCACTTGTCTGCAGGAGACAGCGTGCTGCCGCAGTGTGTTTAAAGAAAGGGGGGGTGGGGGGGAGAGATTCTTAGGCTCTGGTTTTTCTAGCACTTGGTCCCGGTTGACCGGAGCTTGTAGGGCTGCAGAATGTTCCACAGGCCTGGAGTGCAGATGCTCGATCTCCTGTTACCTACAGCCGCTGTACTGAAGCTGTAGTCATCTATGCTGCGTAGCATGCAGAGGAATTTAAACAATCCGATCGGCCCGTATTGGTTGGGGGCAGTCAGGTTTGCTATGGCGAGGCGAGAGTTCTGACCTCTGGTGTCTTGATGTATGGTGTTAAGGTCCTGATCTTTATTTTTAAGCTTTGTTGTTGTTCCCAAAATTATGGAGCTTGCAGCCTGCTGGCTGATGTTGGCTAACATTGGGCTGCTCCATTCAGCTGCAGCAGGAGTTTAGAGGCTCTGGCTTTTTGCTCCACTTTGGGGTCTTTTATTACTTAATTGGAGTCATTATGGGACCAGGAACCACCTCCACAATCTACTTTCAAACCCTGAAAGGGCAGCTCTTGATTGAAAGGATCTTATAAAAGCAATAAAAACTAGTGTAGCCAACGAGCCATCAGGGACTACAGCAGTTGAGCCCTGACAGTAAAATTTTGGATCTTTAGGTTGATTCCTGTAGAAAGATCGTGGTTCTAAATAGCTGGGATGCACTGCTGCCCCTTTCCGAGTGTCCCCTGTGTCATTTGCCATACTTCCTCACATAGAGTCCTGGCTCACTGTGGTCCAGTAATGGATAAATACTGTGACACCAACATCGACTGTTTGGGTAGATGTAATGAATAAACATGTAATGAATAAACATGTAATGAATAAAATCTACATTTAAGCATTATATCATTGCATTCCCAAAGTCTGAACTCCCATCTGCCAGTTCCTTGTGAATTGCATGAATTACATCTATCTACCTTCCACACCATTTATCCAGTCATTGTGAACCAGGAGCCGATCCCAGAGAGCATAGGGCAGGAGGGAGGGGAACACCCAGGATGGGATGTTAGTCCATCTCATAGACATATGAATTTCAGGAATGTGAAATATTGTTCTAATACAATTGTGACACTGTTAATGATTCTGGTCTAACAAGTAGAATTGCTCAGATTCTTGCCTCAGTTTAGGTACGTTATAGAACCTCCCGCTGGTATTGCAGCATGTTGTGTTTGAGAGGCGGGGAGGAAGCGGGCAGGTGCAATTATTTCTGTTTGTCTCCTGTGTGGGCGTGGAGAATGAGAAATGGGAAAAAAAAAACTTAAAAAATGTGCCAGTTAAAGAAGTACTGGGCTCAGAATCGGTGAGTAGATTCTTGTTTCTATTGTGAATGTTTTGACTACACAGCCGGTCCGAAAATTTGAAGAAAGGAATAGTGGAAGAAGTATTTGAAGAGATGCATTGTGTTGCCGTTGCCCATGGAATGTGGGCAATGCTCACTCTCCTCTTAGAAGTTAGAGTTCAGTAATACAAATATAAAGCCCTTAGCATAGCGTATAATGCTAATCCCAGGCTGAGCTGCTATCTTTAGCAGTACTGTCTTATCAAAAGTGTGTTAGCTAGTTAGGTAAAAGTCTGGATAGGAAGCAAGGAGAGACCAGGGAGAGAGGTACGCTGCAAATTAACTACTTAGAAGATGACTGATACAAGGAGGTGGATGCCAAGAGTCTCATAAAAGAAATGGGTGCTGGATTTGTAGCAGAGGGCAAGCGGGGGGGGGGAGCTTTGCTTTGCTAATGAGTTTCTTGCAGCTTCTACTTCTGACAGCGTTTCAGAAGCTGCTCCCAGCCATCCGTGGCGTTCCTGCTGCGGCATGGTCTCACGAGTACCGGCCTGCTGATAGGTGCTGATGGTGCCGCGGGCCCTAAGAGTTGAGAGTACTGTGTGGCCCAGTGGGGTATGGTGGAATGAGGGGGGGGGGGTAATTAAGGAGCAAGGAAAAATCTAAAGGCGCCGACTTTCCAAGAATCTGCAATTTCCTTTATACAACAGCCTGTGAGTCGGCTTGTGGCGGTAGAAGTCCTGCCTGTTGGCCAACGAGTCCCCAACTTTTGAGCGACTTGACGACCTCGGCCGGATACCGGTACAGGATGCGCTTGCAGCCTTGCAGTGTTTGTGATGAACGCCTGCCGCTCTCTCAGCAGCAGAAAAGGATGAAGTCCCGGCCGTCCATCTCCAAGCCAATGGAGAGCAACTATTTCGGGGTGCCGCTGGTCAGTGTGGTGTCGCCGGAGAGGCCCATCCCAGTCTTCATTGAGAAGTGCATCCGGTACATCGAGGCCACTGGTAAGCTGCCTGAGACCGCCTGTATTGTAGGGGGCTCCGATCTCGGGGGTGGATCAGTTGCCAATGTCTACCCACAGTTAAGGGTTAAGGAAGGACTGCTGACTGTGTTGTTTTTGCGACCCACACCCTAGCTCGTAGTTTGGTCAGGAATTGTCTGCTGCTTTGCATAGTCCCCTTTTCTCTTCCTGTTGTTTTAATGCCTCCCCCCATTCACCATTTTTTTCTTTACCTCTCCTCTATCATTTCTTCCTGCTGAATTGCAAGCCATTGCCCAGTTGTCAGTCGGCCATGCAAACGTATATTTCATTGTTTTGCTACTTTAGAGCTCTGGAGAAAATTGAGACAGCAGTAACATTTTTAGTTCAACTCATTTCTGAATTTAAAGGCATGCTTCTGGGTAAAATAAACTCCAACTGGGCTGTTCTCCGTTTCTCACTGATGAAGGCCTTCTTCCTTGCTTTATGAGCCCTTCAGTCTTGCCTCTAGAAGCCTGATATGAACTGTCCTAGCAGTGCACTTCACACCTGCACCGAATGTTTCCCATTACTTTTGAAGTGTCATCCTCCAATTCATGAAGCAGGCACTATCAGGGTTGACAGTCATCTTTGGCATTAGAAAGTCACTTTCACCATTTAGCTGGCTGGTTTATGGTTGTCTCCTGCTTCACCTTGTTCTTCTGAGCTGCCGTCTTAGAAACTTTGAACCTGGAAGCGACTTGCTGCTCAGCATAGCCTTCAGCCGGCAGATCCAAGATTAAACCAGGATTTAAAAATGCAGATTTTTAAAAAATAAATACTACAGAATAGTCCCTTAATTTTTTTCTCTAGAGCTGTATATCCAAACTTTGTAATCCACAGCAAATCTTTGATTCGTCATCTCCAATGGGATTTCCTTCCACACCAGTTCCACTGGAGTCCCAAGCTGCAGTGTCATTAGGATAGCATCGAAAGCACTGCTACTTTAGTTTGTTTTCATTCTTCCACTGAGTCATTGTGGAGAAGAAATCCTGGTGGCAGGCTTGTGTGGACTCCGTTAGGGAGCGCGGTTTATTAGTCTTTGTTGTATGGATAAACACAATAACTGTAACAATGTCCTCGCCTTATGTACGCCTCACGGCCTAGTGTGGAGGGTTATGATTATGAGTCAACAAAGCAGAATTCTTCTGTGTGAGGATCTAACTCGCCCTCATGATCCCTGGAGAATGCATTGTGTATTGGATGGGGGGGGGGGGGGGGGGTTTTTCCCGGGATGGTGGTGTAATGATCTCAATGACACATGCTGATCCGAATCTGTTTTTCTGCTGTAAGCCTCTTTTAAAAGAGCTTTTGATTGTTTGGTGAACAAGTTTTATTCGTGAATCTTTGGTCTTCGATTAGAAGGCGAGGTTTGAACCCGTCTCGGTAACTGTCGTCGTCATTGTATAAACAGGGGCAGGTGACCAATGAGGAGTGCTTAGGGGCTTTGAATATCACATTGACCGTGTGAGAAGCTCAAATGCAAGTCTCCAGAAAGAATGGGCCAGTGGCCATTCGAAAAGGTGATTCACAGTGCAGTACATTTACGAAGGTATTAAGGCCTCATCTGTCTTGACTGTGCATTTCCACACTGAGTGCTGGCTTAGCGAGTGACTGTGTGTGAAACCCTAAACCCTGAACCCTATGTGGACATTTGCACATGTCCAGAAATTGGCAGCCTGAAAGAGAAGCTGCACCTTTGGTCAAGTTAAATACGTCTCCAGACTCTCTCTCATTCCGTTTATCATATTAATATTTGAGGGTTGTGTCCTCCGTCTTACTCCATGCCGCAGCATCCCTCACTCCTGCTGGCTCCCCCCCCCGCCCCCGCCCCATTCCTCCATCTCTGCGTGTGCTGTCGTCTCCTGCATGAGAGCTCCCTCGCTCGGATCGATATCGGCGGAGAGGAAATGAGGGCGGTCCTCTGGAGCTCATCGCTGATTGTCGCCGGGACCAGGCCGCCGAAACGGCTCCCAGGCATGACGCCCTCCGTGGCTGGGCCAGGGTGCCGCTCGTGTCAGCCCGCCTGCACGTCACGATCCATGTAACGTTACTTTTTTTAGCATTAGCATTTCGAAGATAACACTTTTTTTTTTTTTTTTAATTTCCAGTACTGTTTCCTCTCTCATCGGCAAAAGCTTGGTGCTGCTTTGTATAGCACAGCTTGCCTTGCTCAGTACCTAGCCTTCCTCCACTGTGTGATCACTGCGTAATATTATATTTACAGCACATATATAAGCACAAATATAGCACGCTAGTCCAACCGTATAGGAGCATGCTAGGGGATTAGCACATGCCAGTGTTATTAAACATAATGCATGACTCTTTTAAACTTCGGTTTCCCTTTCCCTTCCACCCTTACATGTGCCTCTTCGGCATCGTTTGAGCCGCTTATATCCTGTTCCGCATCACTTTCCTGCCTTTTTCTCTTTTGTTTGCCACCCCGCCATTTGTATGCATATACGGTCTCCCTCTCTGTCCCCCGCGTCCTTCCCCGAGCCGCTCTCGAGAATCCTTTTCAGCGGCGCAGGTGCCGAGCGGATATGCCGGGCCGCCGCTGACACCCGAGAGGCCGTGAGGGGAGGGGGGGGCGGGGCATCTTTTGAAAATGGCTGCCGTTTTTCGTGCATATGTGTGAGAGAGAGAGAGAGAGAAGGATTCATAGATGCAGGAAGAATGAATGGATGTCAGTTTAATATTTGTCGACCTCTACACAAGCCCCTGCACTCCCCATACATTATAAGTGGTTGGAGGATGGATGGATGAGTTTTATTAAATAACTGGCGATTAATGTATTACTATATTTTTTGCTTAAATGCTACTTTTATAGAGGTGACATGCAGTATTAGGCTTACTGCTGAGCTGAGTATTTCACCGTTGTAATTCAGGTTACATACCTTGCCTAGAGCAGTTACACCAAGGTACCTCATGGGACAGGAACCTGCAACCTCGCAGTCAAGAATTAATTTCCTTAACCCCCCCTCCCTTTATTTAACCTGTGAGCCAGGCTGCTTTGTTCTTTGTTCCTTGCTTCCCACGTGTTTTGGTCGTGAGACTTCAACACGGTCATTTCGCTAAAGCTACATTGCCGGCCGCTCCTGCCTGGTCTCTCTTGGCTGGGGATGCCGGAAGGGTGGGTACCTGTCTCCGTTTGGCCTAGATGAGCGAGCGATGGAGTGGGAGATTGTGTTAAAAGCACCCGGGGGCTTGTTTCGGAATGTGATTCTCACGCATCGGGGCCTTGCCTCATTTGTTCCTGCCGCCGCTTCACCCGCGCTATCCGGTGGGTGGGGAGCGTATAGATCTACACCGCGGTCCAACCACCGGGGTGGGTCAGCGCTGTTATCCCGCTAAGCTTGTTTTCGAGATTTCTCCATCTCGGACCAGCTAGCGAACAACTAGTTCACACTTACGGTTCTGTTCCGGTTCGATGCCGAAGTATTTTTATGTGAACCGATCAGTTCCACTTTAGGCGGAATGTGTTAGTATTCGTACGAGCTGCAGCTATGGACCCGAAATGTCAGTAAAACGATCCATAGCTCAGTGCAAAACCCAGATCAAATGCATTTAACAGTTACATATTTTAATTACTACTTTAATATTTTTTGTGAGCCTTTGTAATGTCCCTTAGGGCCTGATCGTTTGACTTTGTTAGCATTTTTTACGGTGTTTGCAAGTGGATTGAATTAATATGTGACCTTAAGTCTTGTATGTGAGACACAGTGCGTGCGCCCCCCCACATCCTTAGCCCTCCTCCTGCCCCCCTGCTCGCCCCCTTGCTGGCCCCCTTGCTCCTGCAGCCGTCCCACCGCACCCTCTTCCCCGGTGCCTGTTAATGCTTTTGTGGGTAATTGATCGGTGGGGCGGGGGGGAATCAATGCGGCCTGCCTCCGCTGCTGGGGCTCCTCATTTTCACCAGCAGCACGCTACCCCTCCCCTGCGAGCGCTGCCGTTTCCGCGGCACCCGGGTCTTTCATGCAAGCACTTGGGGAGGGGGGGGAAGTGTCCGGCAGGCCATGCTGGTGTGTCCACTCTCCTGCCTAACCCCCCCCCAGCTTTTTCTAGCCACCGCTTGGCCTGTTTATCAGTTTTACCCCTAGATGAGTCACCACTGTGTGTGCCAACCATGCAGCTCATGGTGCTCCTTCTATTTTTTTGTTACCAAGCCTTCCTTAAAAATATAACAACAATGCATTTTATTTATATCATTGCTTTCTCACACTCCGGAAAGCTTTACAAGCAATAAAATATAATCCAACACAAAAACCTAAAACCGCAGAACAGCGGCAACAAAAACAAGGGAAGCCTTACGAACTGTATTATAACATTCCTGGAATAGATACTTGTATATCATATATAAATATTTTATGTGTAGATATTTTCGCTGGAGCATAGACATTGAAATAGGTTGCACAACTCACAGACTCCGTGTTCCAGAGTTTCGGTGCTGCAGCACTAAATCCCCTGCCACCCGGGGCCGATAATCTATACCTAGGTACCATGAGGATGTTTGGAGCTGGTGATCTTGGTATGAAGTATTGTGGTATGGGAATGAGGGCAGGCATTCGCTGGTCCCGGGGTCACCCCGCGCTCATCCTCGGGCAGATAGGATATGGGCCAAAGTGGAGCAGTTGATGACGTTTGCTTGTCTTGGGATGGCCGACGTATCCTTCGTGTTGCCGGGACACCCAGTGAGGTTTGTTTTTCTTGGAGGGACTAACGTGTTGTAGATCTTAGCGGATCTCTCAGATAAACGTGTTCCCCTTGGTGGACCCACCCTTCTCGCTGGACTGGTAGAGTTTGGCACAGGGCGGTATAAGTCATAATCTTCTTCTTCTGCTCCTCTTTCTTCCAGGGCTGAGCACAGAGGGCATCTATCGAGTCAGCGGGAACAAGGCCGAGATGGAGAGCATGCAGAGACAGTTTGACCAGGGTGAGTAACTAACCAGTGGGTCAGACGGTGTGTGGCTGATCATTTTGCAGCGCAAGTTGGTTGCTGCAGCTTCCCCATCTCATTTGTTTAATAGACGCTAACATATTTAGCGACATACTTCTTTGAGAAGGCAGAGTTAGCCAGTCCCTGGAGCAATTAGGGATTAAGGAGCAGAGGTGGACATTTCAGGTCTAAAAAGTAAAAGTCCAGACCAAGATTTTGGTTCAACCAACCAGTTGAGCATAAAGAGTCAGTCACAGAGTACTCAACTGGTTGGTTGAAACAAAATCTCGGTCTGGATTTTTACTTTCTGGACCTGAAATGTCTACGTCTGACCTGACTGAAGGGCTCAATGGTGACATCACTCAGCTGAGCCTTGGATTTGAACTGGTAACCTTCCGATCACAGGCACGACCACCTAACCTGCTGAAGTCCCCCTATCTCATAACTTCTGTGTCTCACCAGCGGCACGGGACTCCTTGAGTTCAAAAGGGATAGATCACAGATATTGATTCTTATTTTCAGATCCCCCAAATTTAAGTATGGTAATGCTGATCAGCCCATGGAAATGCATGCTCAGCAAAGGGCAAATAATCCATCTAGCCAATTTCCAGCTGCATATCCAGTATGTTGTCATGGGGTTGGAAAGGTGCCGGGCCCAGAAAGCCTGAGGTGTGTGGAAGGGGAACACCCTGGACAGGATGCTGGTCATTCACAGGGCATGCACACAGTCGCAGAAAACACAGGCAAAGTCACATACAATTTTAGAAATGGCAGTTTGCACGTTATTGGACTGCGGGAGGAAACCCCAGTGACACAGCGAGAACATGCAAAGCCCACATACTCACTCAAATCCGCCAACGCCAGCTTTTGGGAAGACTCAGACACCGCATTGCCCAAATTAATAGTGAGACTGGATTTGTACTGAAAAGTGAGCATGTTCAGAATGTCGTTCAGAGTCTTGTATTGCTAACAATTTGATTAGTCAGTGTGTGTTTTTGTTTGAAATCCCGCTAGCAGGTTTATAACTTGGTTCAAGTACTTAACGTCTGATTTGAAATGTAAAAATAATGACTGTGAGTAGCCTGGACTTTGGTAAATGTAGTTGTGGATTTGGGCATAGATCCTGCCTCTTGCAGTTGTGCCACGCCTTGCCACATATCTAGCAGCTGTGTGCGGACAACCGTGGCACTCTTGTTCATGTTCAATTTCTACGTATACCGTGTCTCAGTAATGGGTCAGTTTAATGAACTTGTGGCTGCCTGGAGGCATCGATCTCGACTTGGGGGGTGGGGGTGGGGTGGTATGTGCTGGTTGAAAAATGCATTAGAGCATGGCACAGCCTCCAACCTGTTAGGGGGTGTGATTGGGCGGACAGTTTATAAGCCCCGAATAGGATTGACTAATGAAGCATACAAGAGACTGATCCGGTCGGGCTGGGACCTTCCTAGGTACAATTCCGCACCTCAGTCGATGCGGGACTCAGACAGGGGAGTGATGTAAGAGTTAAAGAGGTGTTACAGTGCCCCCCCCTAGCTGGCAACACTGGGCATCCGCTCACATCCAGGTGACCTTTGACCTCCCTTTGTTACACTGCTTCCAGGAGCTCCTTCTGCAGCGGGATGCTTACATATGAGCAGGCCGGTATTGTTTTACCGGGAACAATGGGTACC
>JAODJW010000036.1:9731195-9743607 GCA_026777045.1 Hyperopisus bebe | reverse complement strand
GAGGCCTGTGGAGGGGTGGGGGTGGGGGTGGGGGGGGGTGAGAAAATGTAAACCGTAGGTGTAAATACGCGCCAGGAATGCAACCGCTTAAAGTTTCAGATATCTTTTTCAGTTCAGTTGAAGTGAAAATCTGCCATACTTTGCCTGGTCTGTTTTTTTTCGCTGTTTCTGAGATGAGTTACAGTACTGGGATGCAAAACTTACTCTGTCCTCATGTAATCCAATGAAGAATGTTGGTCGCATTTCCAAAACTCACTAAATCCACAGAAATTTTCTCAAACATATGCCGTGGACTGAGTGAGTTTCAGAAATTTGCTCTTTAGTTGTAAGGCGAGATGGTTGCTTAGGTCTCGTTCCGGGGAGTGTTCAACGTCTTGCTGACGCCGAGTATTTTGGCCAGCAGGGGGCATGTTTCTCATCGTGCTTCCTTTCCAGGGTGAGCCAGAACAACCGGTTGAACCTGATGACCAGCGAGAACCTCTCCATCTGCTTCTGGCCCACACTCATGCGGCCAGACTTCACCACCATGGACGCGCTGACGGCCACACGCACCTACCAGACAATCATCGAGAGCTTCATCCACCAGTGCGGCTTCTTCTTCTACGGCCAGCCCTTGGTGGAGACCCCCAGCGGTCTGCCAGGGCTGCCCGCCTCCCCCACCGCCACCCTCGTCTCCTCCGGGGGCGCCACCTACCCCTGCCAGTCCACGCCCCCCCTGGCCACACCCTTCACCCCCCAGTCACATCCATCCCCCTCCCATTCCCCTCCCCCAACTCCACAGTCCCCTTTGCAGTCCCTGCTGCCCCTGCACCCCCACCACACTACGGCCGAGCAACAGACTCTGTGAGAATGAGAGAGCGAGAGAAAAGGGGATAGGCAGCAAGATCACCAGAGAGTCCTTTTTTCCCCTTTTGCCACAAGGAACAAGAGACTTTTGAGCCACTTAAGTAACATGCCACTTATAATTCTCATATCCTTTGCCTTGCACTCGTTCTTTTTTTTTTTTGTTCATCCCAAGTTTCTTCCGGCCCCACCCCCTCTGCAGAAACGCAGACTAGTATATGTGCGTATCCCACTCCCTCAGCTGTTATTTAGGATCTGGCCTGCAGGTGTCAGCAGAGTGTGTAGCTCCCCTTTTATTCGGTGTGAGCACTGTGCTCTGAGAGGACAGCAGGGGGGAGGTCAGCGTTGGAATTCGGACCTCTCACCGGACACTCTCTAAATCCCTCCTCCCCCCTTTTTCTCCCATTTGCTCCCTCCAGCTCCTCGCCATCCTTCCCTTGAGTGTCCCCCCCCGCCCCCCCCCACCCAGCACATGAATTGTTCTTCTGTGAGGGAGTGAAGCCCAGGTGAGGATGGCAGGTTGCTTCTGACACCTCGTTTTAGGGGATTCGAAAGGACTGTCCTCTCTGATCCTTGTATATGGATGGAGACCCCAACCCTGTCACATGTATGTTTAAAAAAAGAAAAAGAAAAGAAAAAAAAAGAAAAAGGAAAGGAAAGCCCAAACACCCCATTCAGTCGGGATGCTCGGGTTCCCCCGTGGGGAGGACTTCAGCAGAACATTCCAGGCGAACAGAACCTTAAAGTTGCTCCCCCTGACTCTAAAAACACTACAAGCCCATCTCTACATGTCAAGCTGGAACACACAGATTTAACAAGCTGAATTGTGTGGGTTTTTGTTTTTCTGTTTCTATTCACTCTGCTTTATCCCCCCTTCCCCCCCCCCCAAAAAAAAAAATCTGTTTGGATCAGTCTGGTGCAGTTTACCATCCTGTCAGCCTCCTCGCACCTGTAGCCATTTTCTGATCACTTCCAGATGTCAGGGACTTGACAGAGACACGTGACCGAGTACACAGGAAGTCCCACCTCTCTGGGGAAGGGGGAGGGGCCTGCGTTAATTCCCAAAGGCTTTGCACTTCCTGGGCTGGGGGTGGAATGCTGAGGGCCGGCCAGAGGAGGAGGGGGGCACGAGAATGAGCCTAGGGAAGCACTTTATTGCACATGGAAATGCGACCCTGCAGAGATGCTTATGTGGAAACGGGACTGTTTGCATGGGTGAGACTTTCGCATCCTGGCAGGTTCCTGAGTTCATTTCTTTCCTTTTTTTTATTCATACTCACCCTGTCAGGGCAGCCAATTGCTGTTATCCCATCTGTGACAAAATGGGTGACCGCAAGTTTAGGAGAGACTGCGATTGTGTGGCTGAAATGCATGTGGAGGAACTGGGATTTGCGTTCATGTTTTTATTCCGAGTTATTCCGGCCCGCTGTGGACACGGCATTCCCTGTACACGTATGCGTGTTTGATGGACTGGGGAGGGCAGATGTTGATCAGCGGCCCTAAAACGGGGGTAGATCAGAGCCAGCGGATGCTGGAGCTGGGCTGGTGAAGGGCTCGCAAGGCACCTGAGATTGTCATCGAGGGAGGTTCCTGCATAATGATCGGGATGACATGGATTTTGACCCACATCTCAATTCTAACTACGTGCAACTGACAACGATTTTGGTTCATTCCTTATACGCCTTCCACGGTTGTGTCAGTGGGGTGGGGCAGCTGCACAGATTACATTAAGCCCAATTGCCACGCGGTTCTTGCCCCTTTTATTTTGTAGTGCTGAGAGAGATCCCCTTGGACATCCCACAATCCATTGCTGTAGCATGCAAGTCGGCCACAAATTCGTTCCTTGGCTGTGGACGCCCGTGGCAACTCATCTTTGTGGCAGCGAGGGGGGGGGGGGCGTTTATCCCCGAGTGCTTTCCACTCGCTGAGGAATGGAGCGTCACCTGGTCGCCATGGAGACCCCCTCCCCAGGGAGGAGGTCGGGGGAGCGGAGGGGCTGGACTGTGTGTGTGTGTGTGTGTGTGTACACGTCTGCCCCTCGTAGCATATTGTGGGTAGGGCTACGGTGATCCCCAGCTGAATGATGATTGAAAGACTGATTTGAACAAGAGAGGAGAGAGAGAGGGAGAGAGAGAGGGATGTAAGAGAAAAAAGGAGGGAAAATCTGCAGCAGAATTGATTGGGGTGAGGTGACAGGCCAGTCTAGCGGATGTATATGCCAGTAAGGAGCCGAGTAAGGGGGGGTACAGGCTGCCGTTTTCATTTTAAGAGTGCCAATTAAAACCTAACCCTTGGGTCAGAGCTGACTTGCAGCAGAATTACTGATGAGAAGAACAGAATGTTGTCCAGGTCGATTAAAGTTTGCAATACCGGGGTTTCCAGGGAGGAGAGACCAGTCCACTCCCGGTGTCTGCTTGGCACAAAGAATGGGCGACGGCCCATGGCTCGATTCAGCCCCTTCACTCCCTCCCCCGTGCAAGTCTTTCATCAGCCGTCTAGCTGGTTGCGCCGTGCACGCGAGCGAGCTGCTGCCACCTGCTGGACAGAGATGCACATTGCGTTGGGTTTAGATTTTCCAAAGCACTTGGAACAAAGGGATCGGGCCACCTTCATGGTGAACACAGCTGTTCGCATTTGCCACTGTGAGGTGTTGCACATTAAGGACTGAAGCAGTTATTGGGGCATGTCATTAAATTCACCATGCTGTTTTCGTGAAGTCACCACAAAGAAGTCACCACACTATAGGGCAACCCAGGTAACTCACCCGAGGCGGCATGAGCTGGGCATCTGCGGCATCTGACATCCAGTGGATCGTTAACTGTTTTTTAGTGGGTTATTCACTTTGATGTTGAGCAGGTTAAGATTGTTTATGCCGACATGTTTTCCAAGAGATCAAGTGGGTCGTGCTACTGGCCTATTCTGTTCTCTATGTTCACGCCCTTGGTTGTGCAGTTTGGGTCCAGTATCAGAATGTAGGCTTATTATCGCAAATATTCTGTTTAGTAAATCACTACATTCAATCTGGCAGCTATTTTAGAGAGTAACCTGAATTTCTCTGTTCAGGAGTGTGTGGGAGCTGGGGTAGATGCCCCAGTCTTAACAGCAGTGCGCTGTTAAGCTCTGGAACGTGGATCAGGCCCAAATGGCCATCAAATTCCTCGATCCTATACTTAAATCTTCATGTTATTCCATATTCATTCCTACCCCACCCCACTGCTTCTGCACTGCCACATCATTAGCTTTGATTTTATACGGCCCCCGTCCACAACTGCAGTTAAACAACCAATATCCAGTCAGACATGCGCCCTTTAGATTTGATGTTTTCACTGCATTGATGTTGATAGAATTGGTTGTTAGCGCCTGCTGGAGATTTAGCTTTAGCATGAAGGAAAGCAGTGAGATCACTTGCTGTAAGGGGGGATTAACCTCTGTTGCCTAGCTACCACCGTCTTCCAAGGTCCAGATCTTCAAAAGTGAAGCGTTTTAAAGGCAGGGCTGGTGTCTTTTAAACCCCTATAAAATGTGGCCTTCCAGGAACCAAGTATTGCATAATTGATTGACGACTGCATGCCTGCTATGTAAATTCGCTCTGTTTATAGTCCACAATATTAGGGAATGAAATTCTGGGTCCATCAAGGGACAGAGACACACATTACTCAATGGGGAATTAGAAGCTTGATCATTTCTGGTAGTAACACTAAGTCCGCTTGGCATCCTTTCAGCCAGGCGAGCAAACATCTGGCGGATGGCCGTCTTCGGATGCGAGGGTTGGAAACGTGGAGCCTCCCAGTTCCTTCCAAACCCCTCTGCCGTGTGCGTTTCGCTCATCGCTAATCGCTAACTTAGCGGAGTTGACCGGTCTACCTGGAATTAAAGCTGAGAGCCATCATGATGCAGGGTGTTGATTGGTGGTGGTTTTCTTACTCAAATCTGCCCTTCCCTCAAAATGAAAGCCCAACTAGGTCACCCGTCATTTCCTGGTGTTTTGAGTGTTTTGCCAGGCAAGAAAAAACCAACATGGTCATCTACAGTCCAGTCCACAAGGAAGCCAATGGGGAGAGGGGGGTTGTGTTGTTGTGTTTTTTTTTTTTGTGGCTCTACAGTTGGAGCCCAGTTGCGTAACATAGGCATTTCAGTTTATCCTGTCTGCCCATCACCATATAGGCGAATGCCAGCACGCATTAAAATTCTCTGTCCCCAGGACGGGTACATGGGGAACGCCCAGCCAGTCAGCGTAGAAGAGCGTCCCACCCATGCCTCATCATCCGCCCACACTGCCTGTGTCACATACGCCGGCCCCCTCCTGCATTCTCTACCGTGGCTCTTACTTGAACTCTGCTTGTAACGAAATCGCAAAAATCCCATTTTACGAAGATCGGTTCAGTTTGTTTTGATTTCTGTTTTCCAGAGGGTGAGTTGAAGTGGCATTTTGGGAGATGGGGGGTTTGAAGGAAAAGTGGGGAGAGCGCGGAAACCCCTCTGGTACTTTTTGGATGCCGCTGTAGCGATTCTCTTTGTGCTAATTGACGACTTTACATTGAACTGTGAGCACAGGCGAGGGCATGGCTACAGGAGGGAAAAAGAGAGCGGGATAGGCCTGAGGTTAAGGAAAACCATGAAAATGGTTCTGTTAAAAAAAAAATGTGACAATGGTTCAGCAATCTTCTGTGGCTGCCTCATGTTTTTCTTTATTTTTGCAAACAATGGTGACATTGTCTGTTAAGTTAAATGAAAACAAGCAAACTATATTCAAATGGCTGTTTATTTGTATGTTAGGGGTCTAACACTTTGCCCTTTAGTTGATGGTGATAGCAGGCATTTCTTTTTATGTTTTATTTTAATAATTAAAAAAAAGACGTTTTTTAACAATTTTGTGAATGGTGTTAAGGCCAGTTCAGTATAGTGCATGATTTAAACCAAGCCAGGGAGGGGAGCCCTACCACTCTCAGTATTTAAAAAAAAAAAAATAGTTAAAAAAATCAAAATGAAGTAAAGTGAAAACACATCAACAACAAAATCATATTATTTGCTAAAAGTATGGTAATTTGTCTCAATGGGAATGGTGTACAAACATTAAGGCCTTACGTGACCTGTATAATACTAAATAAATCAATCTTGTAAAATCTGCCTCCTGTCAGTCTCTTCTTTTGTTTTTATTTTCACAAAGGTCAGATGAAGCTTGTATCCCACAGTGGGACTGTGCTCAATATACTCAGTTGTTTTGTAACACTGTGGTTCCAGACTTAACTGTTTAATAACAGGTTTGGCTTCTCTGCTTTCTTAGCACTACTGAGCTCTGCATCCACTTTCGGGATTGAGCTTTTCTAGTCGGAGCAGCTGCAGTCACGGTTAAATTAGCTCACTGTGGACACTTTTAATGATGTCACCATAAAGGGACTATGGAGTAAAAGGATATTCAACTCGCCTGCTTTTTTTTTCCTGATGTTCAGCTCAAAGATTAAAAATTCACGCCTTGCCTTTAAGGAGCTGCTCTGATATGGATTCTCTCTGGCATCAGTTAATTTCGTCTATCTTCACCAGAGCTGTGTTTGTTCAGCTATTATACCAGCTATTACTGGTGTATGCACCCATGCACAAACAAAGTATTCAGTGTCTGACTATCTAAAATTCGGCTTTCCGGTCTGAAATGGTAAGAAAGTAACTGGTATTAAGTTGGTTAAGGGGAAAAAAATAGATATAAGGGTTTTCTGTGAAATATGGTCCTGGCTCATAAAAAATGATGAATTTTGTCATCTGACTTGTTTCGGAGGGTGCTGCCCTCCTGTTTTGTAAAGAAAATCACTTTAAATGACCTCTGTTCTGTCTAATCTTATTTTTGAACTTTTAGGACATAATAGATGATAGATAATGTATGACAGACTGCTCTGGCAGCTTATGTGACCTTTGAACTATAACCTTTAAAACTGCCAGGGTCAGCCTGAGAGATGTTTACTGCACTGTACGCCATTGATCCGATGCAGCTGAGAGGGCGTGGCAGCCTGAGACCTTGGCTCACAGCCTCGTGGTTTCTGCCAGGGTATTGGGTAAATTTTGATTGGCTGGCCAGATATCACATGACCAGCCTGGACTCTGCACTGAAAGAAAGCCTTTCTGCTCACGTCCTGACTGAATACCTCATAGTTTTGGGTTCCTGTGCCGCAAAAAGACCTGGTTGTCCCGATTCTCCGCAGTCATGAATGATATAACCAGTTCAATTATAATGCAAGATTTGAGCAGTGCGCATACTTACTTTGTTAGTAACTGCTTATCTGTACAGGGTTCTGAACGCTGTAAACCTAATCCAGGAAGTAAATGATATAAGGCAAATTACACCGCAAACCAGACAATGGGCCAAACCACCGCGGGTGACCAGCGGGAAATGAGGTTTCCATCGCTTCCCCTTTTCTGAAGTAATGTTTTTAAAATTAATATTAATACACCGAAAAGGTTCATGAACTTAAAAATTGCAGATTAATTAAAAGATTAAGCATTTGGGACGTAATAAATCGTTACATAAAGTCAGGGTGGTCAATTCTACAGGCGACATAGGCGGCCGCCTCGGGCGCTGTCTTCTGATGCCGACTTCGCAAAATACTGACAAAGTGAAACTGGATGGTGAAATTTCCCGGTGGTAAGGGGGCGCCGGTGGTAAAGTTTGCCTAGGGCGCCACATTTGCTTCGACCAGCACTGTATGAGATAAATACGTAATACGCTTTCTAGGCCCAGTTATTTGGCTTCATTTCTGTGCGGATGCAACAATCGGTTGTTGTTTTGTTTCAGGTCCTGCCTAGTATATCGTTTTATTGTATGTAGGTGCTGGAAATGAGGATCTTCCCGTGGTATTTATTCTTTAAATACCGAAGGCGAGGATATCGGTCCACAAACTTTCCGTAGCGTCTTATACTGATACGCAGTGTCACCAGTAGGCGGCGCTCTTGTCACATTTTACTGGGTTCGTTAATCTTCGGGGACTACAGACTAATCCAACCTTGGGTTTAAATGTGAGCATTTAGGGGTACTGAGTAACACTGAATAGTAATAGTCTCAATAGCGAACGTTGACATATAATAATGATCCCAGATGCTATGGAGAAATCTGTGCAACTGTGTAAACTCACATGCCCATACATAAACGCGGTGGATGTCACATTTTGAAGTTTCAAGGTTATAGTAATAGGCTATATTTTGTAAGATGTTCCTGTTACTATTCACAGAAGACGGAATGAATGCGGATTTTATCCTCACACGCAGAGATATTCCATCGATATATCCATAAGACTCGGGGAGACTGGTTTTTATAATGGCTTTATGATCCCTGATTTTTCCCCGCCTCTGTCGTGAGGCAAATTACCACACTGTCACGCATGTGTTAACCAGGGTTACGGACTGCATGGTGACTTACCGTGATTGTTGATTTTCAGAACACATCCGTGACAAGAAAAACAAATCTTTGTTGTGCAAGGCAAAAACTGTCAAATTACGAAACACACTGAATGAAAGTCAGACTCCGTTCGTCTTGAAATTTTGTATTACATACGCATTCCTCTATGCACCAGTGTAAAGGCTGGAGACCGTTAATTTCAAATGTTACAACATCCGAGTTTTTTATGACTCACTAATAGATTTCTACACTTGTTAAAAACTTTTTTCATCGACATCATAAAAAACGAAATGATAATAAAAACAAAAAAGCTATATGTTGTTTTGCCCGATCTCAGAGATAAATCACTGATAGGTATGCGAATTAACGGTTTTTTCCATTAATTTGTTAATGTCTTGTAACATCACATTTATCTTTACGATTAAATGATTTGGTAGTAAAATTCAAATACCGTGAATTGGTAAATACGTCTGTTTAACAAGATGTAGGCTAGATAGATATTAATTTGGGTAGGCCTAGTCGTTTTTCAAATGACTTTGAACCAACAGTCGTAAATCCCGAAAAGTGTCATTGTTTAATGTCTGAGCAGTTCACATGCGTTTTGTAAATTAATTACCAGTCCATAGGGACACTGACAATTAACAGGCTGAGGCACAGAAAGGGGAAGCTGATGTGTTCGTCCAAGGCATTGACTGCACTGAGCAGGGTTGATTTACGTTAAACTGGGTAAGACATAACCTAATTATGCATATAATGTACAAATTCCACACTTTACTACAAAATAATTTTATCATAATTTAATAAAAAGAATATTTGAAGGCCAAGTACTTCATATAGTACAGTACTATTTAAGTGTTCTTGCTGGTCATCTAGTTAGTCTTACCTATTCAAGGCAAATGATGCCCAGAGCTGAATTTTAGGCGCGCAATTTGACCTTAATAGTGCACTTGTCCCGTAAGTAATAATACCTGTGATAAGGAACTGCTTAAAGGTTTCGAGAAGCCAAAGTAATGTAGATAGGCCAAGTCCTAGATAAGTGCAATGAAGGAATAAAAATCAAGCAAATGTTAATTTTTCTGGTTATTTTCACTGAGTTCCTTCCTGCCTGTAGAGCGCAGGCATAAAGTTGGTGTTAAGTGAAAGTCACCATCCTGAGTGAATGATGAATGTGCGTTTAAATCGGCTGTCACACACACTAGTTCTGGGTATACTTCAGAGCTGGCTTTTCCCTGTTTAATATAACAGGTGACGACACTTTCTTGGCTAATTACGCAGTCTTGAGGATTGGGTTTGAATTTTCTTTAGCCTTTTCTTTTTCTAAAATCTTGCGTCGCTTTTATTTAACGTGTATTGATTTTTTTTAATTAATCGACATTGAAAACGCTTATAAGCTATTCTGTTTTTTTCTAACAAAAATCTGCTATACTTTACACTAATTTGCAAAAAGATATATTTATTTGCTGTATCATACAGAAATTATAGCCTAGATTCCACACCGCTCTCGCCTATAATTAATCGCTGTATTCCTTAGTCTGTCTCCAGTAAATACTGTAAGGATTATGGGTAATATTGCGAAGTATGATGTTCGATAAGATCATTTTGTCATACAGCGGTGTATTTGTGTGTGTATGCTGTCTGTTCTTAATACCCTCTCAAAAAACAATCCTCTGACTTTGCGCACATCATCGACACCCAATTTAATCATCTAAATGGAGTTTACTGTAATAGTCCTTTATAATTTTACCTCCTGGTATTTCAATACTAATAGAAGATTTTTCAGAAAGACAATCGTTTTATCAACCCCGATAGTGACATACCAACACTATGAAAGTAATAAGGACAAATACGTAGTGGGCCGACTTTGTCATCATGGTGCAACTTCTTCGAAAGGAAAACGCATCAAACTGAAACCAACGACACGACAGCGGCGAACTGTCACTAACAGCTGATGGCAGAAATATCAGAATCTAATGTCCTAAAGGATACCGACGATTAGCCGATGCCCCCTCAGAAGATGCCTGCGCCGGGATCTACCGATAAATCCCACATGCAGACTCCGTATATACGAACCTTTCCAGAATTTTAGAGGGCTCTAGATATTACAGTCTCCCCTTCTGGCTAAATTGCGTTCACATCTACTGAAAAATAAAGTACCGTATATAGTACTGTATGAGAAATTTCACGCACCAGTTGCAAGGACACAGTGAGCTTGGAGGCACACGGCCGTGGAAACTCTGGACAGTACGGCAGCCGACTGCAGGGTGTACACCGTCCCACACAATGGGCTACTTAGACACTAATTCACCAAACGGAGAACTGAGTATGACTTTGGGAGGAAAGCCAGGTTTAAGGCAATCTTTTTTTCTTTTTCTTTTTTTTTTGCCTGTTTTTGATTGTCGGTATATTTGGGAGTCTCACAGTTTGGGAGTTTTCAGTTACCATAAAGACTAAACAAGCTGAAATTCATACGAACTTTCCATCGACCCATATTGCAGCTGCGTACTCTAGTAAGCACGGGGCAGCAGTCCGTTACTGCACTCACCACGGCAACTAGAATCCACCATCCACCTAACTGCATGCTTTTAGACTGCCGAGGGAAAGCAACAGATTACAACAATATGTACACACACATACAGCAGGGCTAGCATGCCGCCTAAACAAAGTGAAATTTTCCCCAGGAAAGCGCAGGATCCCGCCTAGTCGTCCATGAGGCTGCATTGCCCTTGATGCGTGCACTGATGCCCCAGTGACTCAGCCACTGGAATGAGTCACTGTCAATCTACCGGGACCAATCACATCGCTCGCATAACGGCAAGCTATTTATGAGGAATTGAACCAACAACATACCGGATGCAAGTACAAGTATTTGAACAAACAAGCCTGCACCCTTTGGCAGAAAAATCGTGTGCCTGTTCTTGTCTGTCTGTTGTTGTTTGTTTTTTTTACAAGCATACTTTCCACAGTTTTTTTTTTTTTTGCAAATATATTTGAGATAATTAGCAGGGCAGAGCTTTACGAAGGAGGGTCCCTACAAAGAAGATTGATGATGATTTCACTTCCTCCACAGTGCTGGGACCCCGGCAGCTGCCTGTTCCGCCTATAACTAGCCGGCCCTGGAAATGAATCATTTATCCTGCTGTATAAAAGAATAGCAGAGAAACACGTAGCACAGAGCTGGGAGTCCCTTGACGTGCACAGAAGCGTTTCCTGATTATTTTCGCCCTGAAATTATATTTCTTCTGGTTTTGTTGTGGACTCTTTGGTCCTTGGTGCCACCCCCAGCTGCCACTGTGTTTCAAAAACGGGGCCACACCCCTTAGTTCCACTTCTCACCGAGTCGGCTCTGCTCATTGGTGCGCTACAGGTCAGAGACTGAGCTAAACCTGACCAGAAGGTCTAGTTTGTTACCACTGGCAAACGGAGGACATTTTGGTGCACTCAAGGAACAGAAACTTTGAAATGAGGGCAGGTATATGTGTTCCATCCCTGAGGAGCTCCAGGTCTCGACTGACAGGTGACGAGTCGGGCCCCGATCGATGGTGTGGGACTTGGAAGGAGGGAAGTGTCAGGGGGGGAGGGGGGAGGGCACTTATGCACTTATGGTTTTTGCTTCTTGTTTCTCTGCCAGTATCAGACAGTACTGTGGCAGGCGTCACCTCAGTCCTGCAGTCCAGGGGGCTAGGTTTTGCAGTCTGGTGTTGAGCGCATGAGGTAAGACATGCCGATGGGGCTGGGGGGGGCGGTGTGGGAGGGGGAGAGCTGGCTCGCAAGCCCGTCGTGCGTGTCTGACAGTTTCAGGTTAGTATCTATCCTCTCTTCTCTGACTCCGCTGAGAGCTACACTCAGATCCAGGCGTTTGAACCCCAAAGCCCAGTGATAATCTGCTGCATCGATCGCCCTGAGAACTTCCATCCTCATGCGGCAGGCAGCTGCAGAAAAGCCCCCCCCCCCAATTGCCCAGCCCTGCGCTGTTGTTCTGCTACAAAGACGTAAAAAAAAAAAACTTTTACATGAATCAATCAGGGCAACAATCATGAGTATAAAATTTCTCAATGGTCGCGGCACTGTAAAGCACTCAGTCTGCCTCTCGTGCCGTCGATAAATTGCAGGTTTCTGTTCCTGCTGCGATTTTATTCTGTTTCATGCAATTTTCGGGGGGGGGGGGGGGGGGGGGGGGTTAAGCGTGTT
>JAODJW010000036.1:9711146-9723022 GCA_026777045.1 Hyperopisus bebe | reverse complement strand
ATTTGTCTTTGGAGGAAATAAGACATCTTACAATTTAGATTTTTTCAAATTTATTTTTATTTTTAATTTCACAGCATTTCCTCTTTAGTGTACAACAGGAATAAATATGTTTCCTTACATCAGTGAAAAAAATAGATGCAAAAACAACATGTCCACTACAATGGACATAAATGAATGGGTGGGGTCTCAGAAGGATATACCTGCTCATGTGTTTATGTAATACTTGTAAGTTATTTGGTGGTATTTTAAAAACAGAAAGACATTGAAATATTCTGATATTGTAATGTCTTTATCTTTATTTAAAGATATCTATAAATCTAAAGATATATGGAACCACTTCCTGACTTATTAAAAATATATTTTACATTTTGAGACATAAAGACATTTCCAGATATCTTTAAACGGGCAGAAAATAAGGTAATTTATTTTCAATAGCCACTTGCTCAGTTAAAGATAATGAATTCATCTTCAGAGGTATTTAAATCATTTAACGATATCTGTGCACATGTTCTGCACCAAGATACACACAGATATACTCTTAAAATATTTAGAATTCTATTTTTGGATATCAGTTGGTGCATGGCTTTTGCCTATATGTGAATGTTATTAGTAGCTATTTCTGGCTGTCGCAGGTCCTTCCAGTCACACCACGAGTGCTAGCTGTACTCAATGACGCTATACTGCTTGTTTTACTCCAGACGTTTTCTTAATGGCCGATTTGAATCGGGGTGCGGCCAGTGCCCCAGATCCCATCCCCCCTGCTGTTTGACACTCCAAATACTCCAGTTATAAATGACTCCACTTTATGCAATCAAAAATGGCTTTACTCTGCAGCAGATCATTTTATATTCTTATATTTTCATATTACCCAAGACCAAGTATTTGCTGTACTGGTTGTTATGATCAAAAGCGCCTGGTTATTACTTCCCATCAAACGCACTGAAATTATTTGAAGAACTGGCTTTTCTCAATGACCTGCGCTTTCTGCTGAAGAAATCTAATCCCCTCTATGAAAAAGATTCGGAACTTCATTACGCCTCCTTTTAGGGTGGTTATAAGGAAACATGTTGCCTCGAGAAAGTGTGGAACAAAGAGTTATTTAAACCCTTCAGTCGTTGACTGCTCTACCCCCAGCCATGAACACATTTTACGACAAAGAGAGAGGTCTGGATTAGACTGGCTAACTTTTAAACAAAAACGAGAAACATATGGTAATCGGGAAAGTGGAAAACGATTCTGTATACAAAGCTTTTTTAGTCATTTCAAATGTTCATAAGTAGCAGACAAAACAGCTGCACCAGAGGTGGCCCATTTCATAATACAGAAGCCTTACATCTACTCTTGAGGATCTGAGGACCTTTATTTGTGATATTAGATGCCTCTTCCATGTATCCATTCTTGACACAAAAACGTTTAAATGTATTTTTCATGAGCTCATCCTGGTATTTGACAGACTGACCCAGAACACATTGGAGGGATCCAATCACTTTGGTATCCCTTTGAAGGTGCTGGAGGAGATGGCTGGAGATCTGAGGACATTCCTGCTCAGACCACTGTCCCTGCAACCAGGACCCAGATGAGCAGTATAGAATGGATGGATGCGTATTTCAGAGGCCATCTATGTACATGAGCATCATTCTTTTGGATTTGCAGTCTGGCTTGAGTCCTGGTTATGTTACTGCAATGCTGCAATCACGGCTTCAAAGTAGGTCCATCCATTCATTTTCTGTAATTGCTTGTCCTATTCTGGGTTGCAGGGGTTTCAGAGTCTATCCTGGAAGCCACGGGCACAAAGCAGGGAATTAACTCAGGATGGGGCACCAACCCATCTCAGGGAACACTCACACCCCATTCATACACACCATGCGCACCTACCTGTATGGGCAATTTGGTAACTCCAGTTAGACTCAGCATGTTTTTGGGCTATGGGAGGAAAGCGGAGTACCCAGAGGAGACCCCACGATGACACGGGGAGAATACGCAAACTCGAACCTTGGTCCCAGAGGTATGAGGCAACAGTGCAAACCACTGCATCAGCCTTCAAAATAGATCATAAGCGGTACTGACAATGACACAGTTTGTGTTGCTTATATTGATCTTCTAAAGGCTTTTGGCTCCCATAGTTCATTCTACTCTTCTACACAAACTCCAAACTATTGGCTTGGTGTGGCTACTGTTTGGAATGTTAAGTTTGAATATGCTTTATCTGGATCTTTACTTAGTCATAGAGGCATACCTCAGAGCCCTGTCTTAGGTCCCACATGGTTCTTTATCTCCATAAATTATGCTGCAATGCAGCCTGAGATTTCTATGTGCTGATAACACAGTTCTCTTTGTGAGTGACTTGAACTCAGGTGTCTCTACCATGTAGCTCAGTAGCTGTCCGTATTTGTTTATTTAAAATAGACACTTGTATCCAAAGTTAGGTACAGTTCAGAGAGCAGAGTTGGACAGTCTCTAGAGCAATTGGGGGGAGGGGTTGAATTAATAACTTGGTGACATTATTCTGCTGACCCTGGGATTCAAACCTTCTGATCACAGACACCACATCCAAACGGGCTGTGCCGCATACCTTACTTATCTAGTTCCTGATTAGCTGCAAAATACACCGAATGATTTTGTTGCCACGAGGAATGACGCAGGATATTAGTAATTAGGCAAATCGCAGTACATAATGGCAATGATATCGAGTTTGTTAATTGACCATGGAGACTCTGCTACTCCCAGACTTTTCCAACTCATGTTCAAAGTCTCATACGGTCTGGTTTAGTCATTCTGATGCAGAAAATGTACACTGTGGCTCAGATGACTTCAGTTGTGCAGTTATGGGGATGTAATTCATGGAACAGCTTCAAAACATCCCTCATCGTGTTACTGCATTTTAATTTATAAAACAATTTATTGTCAGACACTACAAATTAAGATTATGTCAATAATCCCAAGGCCAATGCGTCCTGCCATTTCCTGCTGCCGATGATTAGAATGCACCTCAAATAATTCTCACATTCATACTCAGGTCTCCTTAAGTATTTAAGTTTAAATTGACAGATCCTGCTTTATCGCTGTGCTGCTTCTGCACCTGTGGCAATCTGCGACCTATTTACTGTAATGTTTTATTTCCCCATGGTATTTATTGAGCGTGGTTAACGGTTCTGTTATGTTTCTGTATTTGACGCCGTTTTATGCTGCTATTCATTGTTATTCAAGCCTGCATCCACTGTGTTTTGATATAATATAATTTACTGTGGGTTATTTGGACCTGTTGGGCAATCCAGCGCAGCCCTGCATGCACGTTCCCTTCGTTTTATGCGAGTTACCTCTGGATTCCTTTTCCTCTCAGTCCAAAGGCATGTGGTGATAGCTACATTTACATGAAATCATTTATCTGATGCTTTTATGATTATGATTCATGTGTGCTCCCTGGGATGAGCTGATATCTTCCTCATAGTGCGCCTAGATGAGTGCAGGCACCTGCCCTTGTGATGGGCTTCATTGAAATGATGCTTTATTTTCCATTTGCACAAATACATTAAAATGCTTATTTTCACGTGTCCACTCAATATTTTTAAACAAATCTGCATTTTTAAATCTTGGTTTAATCGTGCCTCTGCTGGCTGCGCTGAGCAGCAGGATGCTTCCAGGTTCAAAATTTCTAAGACAGCAAGTACACAAGAATCAGGTGAAGCTGGAGATACTGGGAATGAGCAGAAACCGGCCAGGAAAAGGGCAGAAGTGACTTTCTAATGCCAGAGAGGACCATCAACTTATCCGACAGTTTCTCATAAATCGGAGGATGACCTCAAGTGACCTTCAAAAGGAATTGGAAACATTAAGTTCAGGTATGAAGTGTGAAGTGCACTGCTAGGGCAGTTTATAACAGGCTCAAAGAAGCAGGACTGAAGTCTCATAAAGCAGGGAAGAAGCCCTTCATTAATGAGAAACAGAGAAGAACCAGGCTGCAGTTTGTAAAATATCTGTTAAATTAGTGAAACAAAAAAAATTGTGCTGTGGTCTCTTAATTCTTTGTAATTTTTTTGTTACAGTTGAGACTGAAGCCTGGGGTCTGACCATCCATCCGAAGCCAGTGGTGCATTTCAGGAGGTTAAGGGCCTCACACAAGGGCTCCACAGACATGTGACTATCCTGCCGAGGTCGGGGCTCAAACTGGCGACCTTCTGATCACAGGCCTAACCGGCCGAGCCCCACACCGCCCCCATATGGCCACACAGTGTATCCCCTTTTTTCCCGCTGGCTTGTGCCCTATAGCATCTGTAATAGCTCCACCCCCCTCCCCACAGCCCTGTACTGGATATGCAGTTGGAAGCTGGACGAATGGACTTCCGTCCCTCCTGCTCAGGTCTTCAGTGTCAGTACAGCTTCTCAGATCCCTTTTACATAACCTCCGCATGTTTCAATAAAGAATATATTACTTAGTGCCATTTTTTGTTTGTTCACCAGTGCTGATTCATTTACTGTAGCCAATCTGTTTGTTTAAAAATGAAATCTATATTACCGAATTGCTGCTTGGGCTGTGATGAAATATGACATACTCTTTTTTTATGAAAACAGCTTGCCTGAATAAGTCCTATAAATTCCAGATTCCTAAAACACACTTCTCATTTTACCAATAGGTTTTAAGTCGGGCGGCGCGATGGTTCAGTGGGAAGCACTTTATCCTCGTACCTCAAGGGCTGCGAGTGTAATTCCCAGCCCTGGTTCTGTGCATGGAGTCTGCATATTACCCTGTTCCTGTGGGTTCCCCTGGGCGCTCACCGTCCAGAATCACATTTAGGTTGATGTCTGTAAATTTCCCATAGTGTCAGTGTGTTCCCAGTGATGAACTGGCATCTCTGTGGTTTCTGGAAAGCACCAGGCTTGCGGTATCGTACGGTTATTATTTATGAACTGATTTGCACACAGAACCCTTCCTGGAATGACCAGTTCCCCCAGTCCTGACTCTGTTTCAGAGGTAAGTCGAGTAAAAGCCAGAGCCGTCTGTGTTCCCCTGAGGAATGATGTGAGCAGAGATCTGCATGTGGATGTTTTTTTAATCAGGCTCTTACTAAGAGCGCCTACTCAGGGGTCCTAGGCCCTCTGTTTATTAGTCTATACAGATAATCCCAATTGGCCAGCTCAGTTTTGGCCTCCCCTGCCCCCTTCCATTGGACTTTTTGTGATTAAATATTTGATGTTTATATTCATTACTTGTCATCCTTCCATCGTCCTCAGCGGCTTATGGAGGTCAGGGGCACAGAGAGCCAGGGGCCCATTCCTGGGAGCAGTGCACACAGGGCACAGGACACTCTGGGGTGTTTCTCAATACCAAAAACACAAAGATTATAATTGTGGTCTTGGCAAGAGCGTTTTTGTCAACTTGCGCGCAGTGAATCATGGGATTGTTACTGTTTGGTGGGGATGCAACCGATGTATCCTTGATATTTAGGGCGAGGCAAGAACGAATCCAGGGATTTTTACCATCCTCTGTACTTCTATTCATAACTATTGGAACTGGTCTTCGGCAATGGAAGATGATGTAAAATGGTACATGGGAACACGAGTACGGTCAAGTACGTAAGTTGAGAGTCTCCCTGGGTCGTATCCTGATCCATCACAGGACATTGTGTTACACAAAAAAGTTGCACACAGACTTTGTCCTTAATTATTTATAATTAAAGTCACAGTTCCCTAAATAAAATTCTTGTATATATTCAACTAACTTTCAACTAATTTTCTATTCAAATGACTAAACCAGCTAGTTCTACATGTGTTGTGCAATTAGTATAAGGCTGTTTTCGTCTAAACTGTCCATTTATGCATGCGAATTGGCGCTGAAAACCCAAGCAGGCTTTCCAGCTTCCGGTTCCTTCCGTCCGTCTTGATCAGGAAATTGCCCCAATCGGCATGGTGGCCACAGTTTTTGCAGCATCTTCACGTTCCACTCGCTTAGTCTCAGGTCTCCCCTCTTCCTCTCTTTCTGTCTCTTGCCTTCCCTCCACTTTTGTCCTCTGCCACTTGCCTCTTTATTTCTTATCTGTTTTCCTCACCCCCCCGCCCAGGTTTCTGTTACCCCCCCCAGTACCTCCTCACCCCCTCGATCTCTCTCTCTCTCTCTCTCTTACAGCCTCCCTCCCCCCATCCTATCCTGTCGTGTTTTTAATTTATTTATAATTAGTGGTCTTTGTCAGAACGGGGGAGGGTGGGGGGTATTGTAATACCAGGCAGTCACGTCTGGATACAAATAGACCCCAATTCCTCCAGAGGCCCAAGGGTGGGGGGCATGGTTACAGCCCTGCCCCTCCTGCAAACCCCCCCCACACCCCCCCGCCCACTGCAGACATAGCTCCTCTCAACCTATTCGGAGGCTTAAATGAAACCTGAGCAGTTGCCATTTGAATGATAGTGTTACAGAGATGTGGGCACGCTGTAAAGCAGCAATGGGATTATGCTGCAGATTCGCTTTTGATACACGGACGCTACGCTACGCTTTAGGTCAGAAAACAACTGGCACGGGGGATCTGACACATGAAAACTCTGCGTTTAGTGGAGTTTTCCACCTCTGTACTTTGTTGGCACTTATATCTATTTGTGTATCTATGTACAGTAAATTTTCCTCTGTTAGTCGGTCTGTTCATGTCAGAATAGGCTTATCAGTGGGAGCTGCCAACCCTAAAGAATCCAGATAATCTCTACAGTTTCAATTCAGATATTCGCCACAGTTTCACTACACCACTCCTATTACGGTGCTACTACATAGATTATGGTAAAGTCTATCAGGAGGAGCTACAGCCAGCGATCGGCATCCTATCTGGTTGCAGATAACCGTGTCCGTGGCAAAATGCTTTGATTGAGGAAAAAAAAACAAACTATGTCAGCTATGTTTTTAAATACCATGTCCGTGGTAAAAAATGCATTTTGATTAAAATTGTCCGTCAGAATTCCCCACGGTGTTGGCCTCTGGATACAGCACACTGACGGCAATAGGTCATTAAAATGAAAGAGGGCTTTATGTTATTATATGAAAAAAGTATTTGTCAGGCTTTTGTTTCATTGCCTTCATAGTCTTGTCTGTAAATGGATTGACTTGCACACCCAGTCAGACTAACCCACAGTAAGTGTCATTACCCCCGTGATGTTCGGAGTTGCTATTGAGGCTGACTCACTGCAGGGCTTCCCAAAATCACACGATGAGGCTTCCTTTCGGCTCGCCAAATCGCTGCTTATGAAACATAACAAAAATCCTCTCAAACAGACATGAAATTAGCCTGGGAAGCTCGTTTAATGCAGGTGTAACTGACTTTAGCCAGGACGAGAGCCAAGCCTTGATAAAACTTCTGAGAAGCATTGTGGCACCACCTGGATACTGTATCTAGGGAGAAGAAGTAATCCAAACACACAATATGTTAAGTATATTTCAATTTATATGAGGTTTTAGAGGGTCCGTCATTTCGAAAAAGTTGCCTCTACATTGTAATGTATCTTTGTACCATTCCTGCATGATGGCTACTGCTGTGGACAATGTGAGGTCATTTACATCATATCTCCATACTTCCTTAAGGGTAACACTGTGGTATAATTAGTGGCAATGTTAACCTAGCCCTCCAAAGTTAGGGGTTCACATCCCGTCTGGAGCTTGACTATTCTCCCTGGGTTTCCTCCCAAAACGTGCCTCCAGTTGACTTGTTTCTAAATGACTTATACTGGCAGGTTGTGTGCCCTGTGATGGATTCCTGCCCTGTACACCCGAGGGAGGCGGTCTGCTCACCACGATCCTGTGCTGCTAGAGCGCTTGTGGAAGACAGATGGATGTTCCCTCATCAGAGCTCCACCCAAGAACTTTGGAAATTGCCAAGCAGTGGAGTTGATTGTTTACCATACAGGACATGATGGAGGTTGGCGGGGCAAAGTGAGGTGAGGCTCCACTCCTTTCAGATCACCTGTGTCTTATTCTCACTTATTATATAAAACTGAGTTCTATTTCACCAGGCCGACGTCTGATGCCAAAGCCCCGCCTTCCGTTGCCTTCCTCATGCCTGACGGCACTCGTGTTTTTCCCTGCCTTTGCCATCTTTTGTCTTCCCTCTTTCCCACTCATTTTGTTAATCCTGTTTCCACTTCCATCCGAATTCATCCCCATTTCATCCCTCCGTCTCTCTGTCACGCGCTTCTGTCCGCCCTCCTGCCCAGAGAAAGTCGAATGACTTTTCCCCATTAAAGACTTGTCAGCCTCACTGAAGATATATATATATTTTTCAAAGAAATGAAACTTTCTTAGAATTATAGTAAAGCATCTTCACTAACTACTAGTATTTCAGTGCCAGAAATATACGAATTATATATTTAAAGTAAAAAATGTATATTGTTTGCATTATTCATTGCACAAATTAGTGCCAAAATATCCCCCCTCCCCCAGTTTATAACAGGTGTATACAGATTTTGCCAAAGTGACGTCTGCTGTCTGATTGGGCCTGCTCACCTGTCATTATAAATCCCTAAGGCTACAGGCCTGTGCCTTTGTTTTAAGTCTGGGTCTGTCGTCCCCTGGTCCCTGCACCTCCCCATCCCAGCTGCCTGTAGCCCTCTTTTGAAACCGTTATTTGAAAACTCACCTGCTTTGCCTTTGAGGGGTCTCAGTAGGCTCGGATTGATATGCGAGGTTTTTGCTCATATGAGGAATCAGTCCGATCGCTAGTTGTGGTTCATGTATTACGCAGTGATGCTAGTAGCTTTGTCCGCAGGCTTTGGCAAGTGGGTGATGCACTTATGATGCTTTTCCACTGTCACCGAGAACCAAGCCGTACCAAAGCCAAAGCGTGAAAGGACGGGTTTCTATTGCAGAGTATGTGAGCCGTACCCACGCTGACGTGTGTGAAAGTGTGACCAAAATGAGTGGGTTGTGTTACCAGCATCTGAATAGTCAAGTAGCATTTCTGAATACTCGAACGTTTTTACCAAGCCGAACCCTCTGCAGTGGAAAATCGATGCAAGCTGGAACCGTGCTGTAACTAGTGTCCCTTCATGACCCGGGTTGGGTACGGCCTGGTTCCTGCATGCCAGTGGAAAAGTGCCATTAGAGTTTCGATCTCTGGTGTAAATGACTGGGGATTGGGTTTTAGCACAGACCGATCAAGTATAATCATGTGCTGTGGTTTTTAATTGTTAGTACCTACTGTGATATGCACTGTAATAAACTGCCAGTAAAAACATGCTCTTGCATTAAAGTTGCCTGGGATAATTGATGGGATGTGTTAATTGATTGGGCGGTACTGTCATTTCTGGCCTCAGCCCTGCAGGGATGACACACCCCCCCGTGTCTGTGTCCGGGTTTTACGGACACCCCTCCTTTTCTGTCACTGGGGGGGTTGGGGTGACATGCAGCATGTTAGGCCGCCGTGTTTGTGGTCCAAAAGTTGCCAGTTCAAATCCCAGAATCAGCAGAGTGATTTTACCATTGGGCCCCTGAGTAAGGCCCCTAACCCTCACTAATGGGCCCCTGACTAAGGCCCCTAATCCTCAATTACTCCCTGGACTGACTGGCCCTGCTTCATCAAATGTATGTCATTTGGGATAACAGTGTCTGATAAATAAGTAGACTGTAATTCTAATTAACCTTTACGGATGATTACTCTGATGAGACAGGTGTCCCATCGAGGTTGAATCCTACCTTAGACCTTTCCTCAATGGGTTCTAGTTCGCTTCAGGCTTGGCTGAATGAGCGGTCACAGTAATATCCCACCAAATATTTTTTTGATAATTAGCCAGCAACCTGCTGTACTTTTTGAATAGTGGGCCAAATCGATACCAGGATTCAGCTCTAAACTCTCAGCTTAACGTAAGGAGAGACTCTAAGTGTATCACCAGGAAATAGATTATTAAGGCTGAAAACAGGAACAATGGCAGGAACTAGACAAAACCAGACATTTGAACTCCCAATGGTTTAGTTTATTCCCCCCTGGATTATTATCAAGTGTAATTCTACTTCCTGCTGAGTCAATTCTTTCAGAAAGTAGTGAGCGAAACCATGCTTCAAGGACGTAGCCATGTTGCCTTCAGATGGGACCTGACTGCTGGCGCTCAGCATGAAAGCATAGAGTGTGAAAGTGACGAGTGTGAAAGTGACGAGTGCCACTCAGTTTGCTGGCTCTCTCTGCCTCCTCCTTCCTCCCTCCATTCGCACCTGCGTTACTCTGCCTTTTCTCTTTACATTTTTTTTTCTAACCACCTCTTCATCCCCTTTGTCCCTCTCTCCCTAGCCTGGGGCGGTGCCGGCCTGCAGGCTTTGATCACAGCACTGGGGTGGGAAATCGGGAACCCAGGACAGAAAAGTTGTGCTGGAGACCGCAGGAGGACAAGGCTGGAATATCGAATAGGCGGGAGGGAGGGAGAGCGAGAGAGAGAGAGAGAGAGAGAAAGAGAGAAAGAGAGAAAGGGGGAGAGGGAGGGCGGGCTTCAGACTGTGAGAGAGAGAAAGAGACAGGGATACCTCCTTCATGCGAAAATGGGAAAAAAAATCCCAGATGTACATCTGTCCTCTGCGTCTGTCATTTTAAGAGTTGTGATAAACACCGGAAACTTTGTAAAATTAACTTAATTTCTATCTCATTCTACTGGACTCTAGACTCGGACTCTGATGCCCCCATGTGGCCTCTGTGTTGTGGGACCCCTGACCCAAAGCAGGTGTGCAGTAGAGACATGGATACCCGGGAGATTGGGGTGGGGCACAGCACTTTATAGGGGCCCTCGTAACACGTAAGATCATAACATGTTTATATATATACACACACACACACACACACACACACAGTTTCTAGCTATGCTATAAATACACCCTGGTTTATTCCCTTTCCTGTTTGAGCCTTAGGAAATGCTAAGGGGGCTCACACATCTGTAGCCCTGTAGCCCACGCAGGAAGGGGGCTCACACATCTGTAGCCCACGCAAGAAGGGGGCTCACACACCTGTAGTCCACGCAAGAAGGGGGCTCACACACCTGTAGCCCACGCAGGAAGGGGGCTCACACACCTGTAGCCCTGTAGCCCACGCAAGAAGGGGGCTCACACACCTGTAGCCCACGCAAGAAGGGGGCTCACGCATCTGTAGCCCACGCTTGTTTCATTCATTCATTCAATAAAGGTTTCATTCATTCATTCACTCATTCATTTATTCCTTCAAAGGGGGCTCACACATCTGTAGCCCACGCCTGTTTCATTCATTCATTCAGTCAATAAAGATTTCATTCATTCATTCATTCATTCATTCATTCATTCAAAGGGGGCTCACACATCTGTAGCCCACGCAGGAAAGGGGCCTGCAGCGAGGGGACTGACATGATACCCCGAGGTGTTACGGCCTTGTTAGACACACAGGTATCAACCAGCAGTGGTCCCACAGCGTGTGTCAGCAGCTCTCTTGGAGTGCAGAAAGGGTGCCAGCCAGCCAGGGCTGCTCTCTGCTGTCTGCTTTGGGAGGTTTAGGGTACCTCTGCCGGTTGCCATGGCGGATGCCCAGTGGGGTGAATGTTAAGGGCAGAGACTCGGGGTTAACGATAATGGAGGCCGGCTTTGTGCAAAAAAAAAAAAAAATCCATCTATTCCCCCATTTCCTATAACAGCATATTCAGTCCAGAGTCACAGAGAGTGTGGAGTGTGGTATTCGGACGCTGAGGACCCGGGGCAGGGGACACCCTGGGCGGGATGCCAGTCCATTTCTGGCCACGCTGCTTAGAGATGCCAGTTTGCCTGACCGCATGTTTTTGGTACTGTGACAGCAAACGAGATTCAACCATGGAAACCCAGGCAGCGTGCACACACCCTGCTCAGACACCCTGCGCACACACACCCTGCTCAGACACCCTGCGCACACACACCCTGCTCAGACACC
>JAODJW010000036.1:9667366-9693014 GCA_026777045.1 Hyperopisus bebe | reverse complement strand
CATAGTCGCCGTCTCTGATAGATGTGGACCGGACGTCCGCAGGCCCGTCTTTGTGTGCCCCCATCCCCACCCCCCCCGCCCATGACCATCGCTGGGGCCCCACAGGGCCGCATTTGCTCTGACGGCAGGTGGAATCCCTGTGCCGCCATCCCTCAGACAGCGCAGGGAAGCCGCGACACTGTGATTAAGACCTGAGGCGGGCATAAATCACGCTGCTGGCACGCCCTCGCCACGCTGATTAAAAAGGGATACTTTTTACCTGCCGCTTTGTCCACTTCACCCTCAGCCTTGTTTTCATAATGCTTAAAACTCTCCTGTATCCTCCCGCATAAAATTTACTATAACACATGTCAAAAAAACGAATACTAATATTACATATTGGCGCCACCTCATCTGTCATGGGCGTGACTTAGAGATTATAGATTAGAAGTTTTTTTTATATAGAATGCAATAGAAATGCCATGAATATCTTCTGTTCAAGGTATTTAATCTGAGCGTAGGACAAACAGGTCATATTTATGGGGGAGTCAATTGATGTAGCTCAGACAATGGCTTTCTGTCTAGCTTCGGACCAAAGCACCTCAATGCTTCCGGGAAGGTCAGTTATTCAGATAGAGGGTGACGCACTAGCCGTCTGTTTGAGAGCTATAACACGGGGGGGCTGAGGTGAGAGTGTGTCCCCCCCCACGCTCTCTGTGGTCTCGGCGACGCTGTCAAGCGCGCGCCTGAGTGTGTAGCTGACCCAGCAGGGCGCGCCTTTTCACGGGGGTCGACGTGTTTTGACAGGTGGAGCTGACGGGGAGCAGCATCTTCGACTACATCCACCCTGCGGACCACCTGGAGATGGCCGAGTGCCTGGGCATAAGGCCACACCTGAGGGCGGAGGTCGGGTGCCAGGGGACACACGAGAGCACCTCCAGCTCCGCCTCCTCACTGGCCGAGACGCCGGAACCCGGTGGGTGTGAGCGGGACTCAGAGCCAGCCCTACCGTCCGGTGCTCGATGGAAAAAATCATATAATATACTGATTTTGCCGAACAGGTTAAATTAACATTAGCTTAAGAAAATGACACCTATGGAACGCTACATTCTCTCTCCTACTTTGCTATCCTTCCATCGATGATTTGACATACTCATCATCTCTGGGGGGGTTCATGCAGACGTTACAATAAAAAAGTATCGTGTGACAATGTCAGCATTGTCGAATGATTAATGAATCACACATTAATACCAAGTATTATTACTTTACGAATCAATATACATGGTGGACTAGGTTCAGCTATGATATGTCTTACAGATTGTCAGAGGGAACAATGTCTTCTTTTTCCTTGTATTTGCAAACAGTTTGGGAACATCTTGCCAGTATAAGGATGGCCTATGGAAATGACTGGAGCTTTTGAATGTCTAGAGATTTCTTAAAGCCAACTCTGCAGTTTTCATTTCTATTCGGCCACTTCATTCTATGAATATTTGTATATTTTATTTTTTTGTTTAGCAGATGCTTTTGTTCAAAGCCAGGTACAAGTGAGGCAAACGACACATTGCAAGCATAAGGAAATTAAGCTTTTATTTGACTTTGGTACAACTCCAGGAGATGTGATTACCCTGTCGGGAATGGTATTCAAACCCACAACCCTCTAATCGCAGGCACAGAGGCCTAACCCAATGACCCAGAGAGAGGCACATAACTAATATGTGCTCATGGTGAGTTGTTTGCATATATTCGTCACTGATAAACAAAAGCTCTGACACCCCCTGCCACCTTTGTGCCAGCTCCCACCAACCATCTGAAACCAGAAGATGAGTCCTGGGATCGGGGCTTCTTCATCCGCATGAAGTCCACTCTGACGAAGCGGGGGCTGCATGTCAAATCTTCTGGGTATAAGGTCAGGCATGCCGTGGGGGGCCGCTGGCACACACACATGCCGTACAATACGACAAAACTTTATTTATCCCGTGGGAAATCGTGGTGCTAGAGCATACCTCTTAGCATAACCCTGCTACACTTAATAAATGCTGTTAGAACAGAGTCCAGAAGCTGTCTGGGTGCAGTAAGTCTAGTTGGACGCACAAACATGTATTATATGCACAGACGTCCATACGGTCACATGTCAACATGCAGAGCAAAACAGAAAAAAGATTTTAATATTTTAAAGTCTTTAGTCTTCTAGGTCATCTACCTATTGATGATTTCTCCGTTGCTTGTATTAAACCATTACCTTTCAGTTGAATATAAATTCAGCTTATTTTCACAGAATACCTTTTCCATTGTCTGTCCCAGTGTTTCCCAGTCTGGTCCTTGGGGACCCACAGACAATCCACATTTTTGTTCCCTTCCAGCTCCCTACTGAGCAATAATGTGGACTGTCTGGCAGGGAGCTCAGAGGGAGCAAAAACACGGACCGACTGTGTGTCCCCCGAGGACCGGATTGAGAAACACTGGTCTATTTAGCTGTCCTCAGTCTTTGATTTGTTTCCAGGTAATCCATATCACCGGGCGGATCCGCTTCCGCCCTGCCCTGGCACCAGGCCACACCCGCTCATTGCAGCGCCCACTGGGATTGGTGGCTTTGGCACACACCCTCCCCCCCTCCACCCTCAACGAGGTCCGCATGGAAAGCCAGATGTTTGTCTTCCGAATGAACATGGACCTGCAGGTCACCTACTGTGAAAACAGGTATGAGATGGATACCATGTTTTTACACACACACACACACACACACACACACACACACACACACACACACACATATATATATGAAATATGAAAAAACATAACTCATCTTAAATCCTGTTCCTGTGAGCTTCAGCCTATTCAGGCTTCTGTTCTAATGAACAGCCTATTATATACTCATCAATTTCACAAAGAAAATAATTGGAAGATCTACTCCTGTGAACATAAAAGTGTTTTGTGCAAGTGATCTGAAGTGATTGCCATTTGTATTTTCTTCACATTTTTATCCAAAATGATTATATGCTTCGTGAAACGTGTTTGATTCCATGACTCCTTCACTAGGAGGGCTAGAGTAAAATTGAGGCTCTTCAGCACCAGATATGAGACTCCGCTGTAACTGTGAATGCAGCGTTACTTTATCAACCAGTATTGCCCTTCTGCTACGTTTATGGACATGCTCTGCTTAACAGAACACATGAACAGCATACTGTGTACTCTGTAATATATGCTGTACACTAGTGGTTCTCGACTGGTTTAGTCTCGGGACCCACGTTCCTTGGTCAATAAGTCACACCCTAGTTTTTAATTTGAACCAAATTGATTTCGCAATTAAAGCTGATTTCTCATGCGACAGTAACGGCAAATACGCTGTGACAGTGACAGCGGCACCACGCATTGTTACAAATAAGTCCGGCATTAGAAAAAAATTCCAAATAATTTTTTTAACCACACACTCTGCGACCTAATAACAGGGTGTCCCCAGCAGTCGAGAAACAGTGCTGCATACTATGCAGTTCATCTTTCCATCCGTCCGTCCATCCATCTGTCCATCCATCCACACGTCCATCCACCAAACCATCTTCCAACTGCTTATGCAGTACAGGATCTGTGGGCTGAGGCCTATTCCAGGCAGAATATGCTACCAGACAGCGGTGGTGGGGTCTAGGCCACCCCAGGGCAACTATATACTGTGGCCCTGTACTGTTTTTTATTGTTATGCATTGCTGCTACTCTCTCGTACTTATAGTGGTATCTGTAATGCCTGCTTTTCCATCTGCAGACATCCTGCACATGTATGTGCATGCGATCAGTACGGTTTGTCATGCATGTCTGCTGACATGTGGCGTGTGCCGCCTGCAGGATCTCCGAGTACATGGACCTGAGCCCAGCTGAGGTGGTGGGACACACGTGTTACCAGTTCGTCTACGCAGAGGATCTGGACAGCCTGCGGCAGAGCCATGAAGACCGTGAGCGCAAAGCGTCCCTCTGCGTGCGTGTATGCGTGTGTGCGCGCGTGTGAATGAGTTCGCCAGTTTGCGGGAAAATGCAGAAAAAAACGGAATTATTTTACTTAATTTACATTCATTTTCAAGTTGAAAGACCGTCTCATCAACTGACATATTTCTGAATTTTTTGTGCTGGAAATTAAACATCATGTTCCCTTGCAGCAACTCTCAAGAAGAAGCTTCTAAAACACGTGTGCGTGTATGAGTGTTTGTATTCCGAATTCCTCTACAAGACAATTGTGTTTTTTGTTATCAGTATTGAGGATTTTAGAATTAATTCAAATATATACAAATTTCCCTTTTTCATATCATTCTGAACAGACATTGTCACTTGACAAATGTGGCAATACTGAATTCCATAATGCATATATACAGAAAAGCGTCTTTCATCCGATATATCTTGAATTTGTAATGTGTTATTAAGATTCTGCCTTTGACGCAAATAGTTCTACCTCTGTTAAACAGTGAAAATGAATTTTAATGGAAACATTCATTTAATTGTTGAATATTTAAAAATATGTAAATATAAATATTTACCTCAGGAAAGAAAAATACTATCCATCCTTGAACATTAACAATATATTTTAATGTATTTTATATTTTAAGTAAACAGTTTTTCAAAACGTCTTACACTTTAAAATATGAATGGTTTTGCGTAAGCGTGTAAGTACCTAGAGCTGAATTTTGGTAGGGGTGTGTGTATGTGTATGCATACACGCATACATACACACACACACACACACACACACACCAAGATATATATGCTCATTTAAAATTCGGACTATGTGATCTGTGGTACATTTTTGCCAGAACCCCCTTTTAATATGACATTGACTGACAGGGAGAATGTAATTTAAACTATTACAGATATAATAGTATAACCGGCATTTGATGTGAATAATGTACTAGTTGTTTATAAGCATCAAATGACAGATATTATATGTAAGTTAATATTTTACTTGTAGTAGATGTATAACTTTGATGGACATAATTCTTCTGGTTACATTTCAGTGATATTGTGGTTGTTATGGCCCGTGATTCAGGCACTTAAAACAACCCTAAGTTTCTGTTCTCTGTTCCCTAAATTCAGGTTACTTTAATCTAAAACTTTATTTTGTTTAAGTATTTGTCTGCTTGTTCTTTAAAAATATGGGCGCATTGTTTGAATTGATGGACGGCGTCTTCTCTGCCCCCGCAGTGCTGCGCAAGGGCCAGGTGGTGACCAACTACTACCGCTGGCTGCAACGGCGGGGCGGTTTCCTCTGGGTGCAGTCCTGCGCCACTGTCTCTGTCAACCACAAGGCGCCACATGAGCGCAACGTCATCTGGGTCAACTATGTGCTCAGGTGGGTGCCTGTTTAATCCCGAGCCACTGTTTTTAATCATGGAAACCAATTAAGCCAAGCAGAATTTCGTGCCCCGACCCAGTGAAAATCCACAAAAATCACAGACTTTCTGTACGTACATCAGGTCCAGACGTCTGATCGATCTGATCACGGGTTCATTACAGACCGGCTATGGGGCTAGAGAACTGGGATGGAGCCCTTTACTTTTAGCTGGTGATTGTTTATAGGACCAAGAACATTAAAAATGTGTCCATTATGATGCAGCCCAAACTTGTTTAAGCAGGATTACAAGACTAGGTGATCTACATGCACTCTTCCCCTTACACCGATCTTTCAGGTACACCCACACGCACACTAAGAAGGAGACACACTCTGTCATTGACACGCTTCCATATAAACGAGTGTGCACACATACAAACACACACACACACACACACACTCAGTGAAAAGAGGCAGATGAAAACAAGGGGAGCATTTGGCATTACAATGCTAATTGGACCTGCAATGTATAATTACACCAAATGGATGTGGAAATTTTCTGGCTGAATAGTGTTTTAGTTAATTAACGCTGTAATTACGAGAGCTAATTAACTTCTCCGGCCCCTCCTAGAGCTCAGCTCTATGGCACTAACAGGGGGTTGTTGAGAGGGGCAGAAGCAGAGGCAGGGTGAATCCGCAGCGTGTCGCCCCGTTTATTGTGAGTTTAGTAAAAAAACACACATATTACTTGTCAGCCAGTGTGTGTTGTTTTCTTCAAAAACAAGAATTTCATCTTGCCTGTAGACAAACTTTCAAACAGCTTTTTAATCACAGGTATTTGTGTTTAGAGATGAAAGGATTTCTTTGCAAAAAAAAAGAAAGAAAAAAATACAAAATTGTGACTGTAGCTGAACGTGAATTTATAACACGACATTTTTACTGGGGTGTGGCACTAGTGGATGAGTATATTGACAGCAGGAATGTATCACGTTCCTGGAGCAACATATTCCACATAGTCAGATGCTGAATGCTAGCCGTAGCCTATGGTAAACCCAGTCTAAAAGTCTTTTAACCTGCTGCCCCGATCTTTCTAATTATGCATTGTTTAATTAGCTGTACTTAGACAAGACTTGTTTTAGTGTTTTATATAAGAACATAATTAGGGTCAGTTTGTCCTGTATTTGGCCAAATGTGTGGAGCTTTGCACATGTTTTTGTACACAAATACAACATCATGCAAATTCAGTAGAAGTTTAGCTACAACGTAGTGTCTGTGAGTGTTTAAGTTGTGTTATACTGGCATTTAATGACATAGGAGTGTTGTAATTATTATGTTGTCTCTCTCTATCTCACTCTCTCATATATATAAATATGAAGTAGATAAATAAAAGAAAATTGACAGGACAGTACAGCTTTGACTGATAGCCTGTCTTGGTTGTTTGCATGTTGAGACAATGGCAAGATGCGCCCAAACTCTGGGTGCTTCCTAGGTTTGTCTCCACCCATCAAGGGGAAAGCCAGGTGTCTCCTCTGCCCCATGACCAATGTCGCCCATGTCTCTCGCCTCCTCTCAGCCGCACGGAGTTTCCGGACACCCCTCTGGACTTGCTTCAGCTGCCGGAGAGCCTTCGAGAAGGCCACATGCGAGTGAGCTCCGCCCACAAGGATGCCTCATCACAGGCTCAGGGTACGAGAGCTGTGTGCGTCTCCCTGTTTGAGTCGCGAAATCCCTGTTGGGTTTCCTTCCACATTCTGCTCAACTCCATTCCATCTCACTCAAATACAAGAGGATGACGTCTTTGTTTTCTAGACTAGATCTTCCTGCTCTTCTCTGTGATCACCATTATGTTACTGTTAGACAACATACTATATAATTCCATTTGATTTCCCCATATACCTATGAAAAACCCATTTTTGTGCCAGAAGTTGATATTGTATTAGTTCATTGATCATTCTGACAAGTAATATTTCTCATGGCACTTCATGACAGAGCTGTCACTAACGGAATTACGTGTAAATGAAGTGGATTCGGATACGAAAATATTTTATGAAATTTTGACTAGAAAAATGGTGTGTCCAGTTTGTGTGAAGGAGGTTAATGCTGGGTGTGGAACTCTCCCTCAGTCCTGAGTCAGACAGAACGATTCTTGTGAGCGGAAGCTGAAGTATGGATTTAGGTGGCATGTTTCAATCAGGATGAGATTTTGGCCCCAGTCTCGGTTGAGGTTTTCATGTTGGTGATGCCCTTTAGTAAAGTAACATTAATGTCAGCTTATCAAGAGAATACGAAGTTGCTTTATGTTGCTCACTTATGTCACCAAGTGGTGCAAAATGTGAACTGCAGGATCATGATCTCATTGAGTAACTTAATTGAGTTCAAGGTTTTAACAAGCTTAAAGTATATAGACTGCCAGTTGAGGGCAAAATACTCAAATTTTTCCTTGAATGGTATTTTATCCTTTTTAGGCACTGCTGCCACACAACATATAAAATGCTCTAGTGGCAAAAATGGCTCAGGGTCAAAGGTGAGGGAGGTGTATTCCCTGCCTCCAAATGGCCAATCAGAGGAGAAGAGGAAGAGAGCACAGCAGTCCAACCCCAAAAGCAGTCCCCTGGAAAAGAGACAGAGAAAGGAGTTTCACGAAAAGAGGGAGGGGAGCCCGTCTGCATCTTCTGATCAAGGGAGCGACAGTGAGGGGGAGGAAGGAGCGGAGAGAAGGTGCCACACTGACAGTGGGAGGGTGAAGTGTGAGGAAGGAGCGTCGAAACACGGGAAGGAGGCCACGCGCAGTGGAGCCGACATGCCGCACAACGGCCGCGCCATCATCCAGCAGCTGAAGAGCGGGGTCACCTCAGCCGCCCCCTGCATCAAAACCGAACAGAACCTCCAGGCCACAGGGGGGCGCTGGGGGCACGTGAAACCCCCCTCGCACACCCCTGCGGGAGCCCAAAATGGCGACGGCCCTGCACTGTCCATGCCAGACTCTGCCATGACCCCGCCCAGTGGGGAAACCCCACACAGGGGGCTCCTCGCACCCCCCTCCCCCACACTGTCCCCACCTGTGGCAGGCTCCCCACTGCCCAGGGAGGAGCGTGGCTTAGCTGGTGGGCGAGGCCCAGACTTTGAACTATTACAGAGGCTGGCTGTGGGAGGCGCTGCCGGCCGGGTCCTTTTCCACCCCCTGGCACTCGGCCCCCAAGGGACCCAGAGCCTATACGCCCCCAGCACCATTCGATACGCCCCAGCCGAGCTGGGTCCCGGCCACCCTGCCCCAGAGGCTCTCCCGTCAGACCACTCCAAGCCTCCTGCCTTCTTCCCTCATCTCCAGAGGATCGCCGCCCTTCCCCCTTTCAGCGGGTTTTCCTCATCTGAGCCCAGCTTCCCACCTGGGCTGCCGTTCTGCATCAACGGGCTGCGAGGGACGGCAACCTCAGAAGAAGACTGAGAGAGCCTCGGCAGGGCGCAGAGAGAGGGACAGCTGGAATGGGATGTTTGATCTAACCCAGAGTCTGTGTAAGAGCCTCATCGAGCTTGCAAAGGATTATGGGAGAGGTGGCCTCCATCTCTGTAGCACCTGCACCCCCCTCCTCTGGCATCTCCCAGCCCTGCTCTTGCATCAACATCTTCCCTGACATTGGAAAAGCCATACACACCCTGTACTGTGTACTCTCTGTACTGTCACTGCCATATGCACCCTCGTGTGAAGGGTAAGCCTGGGTGGGCCTGTTCCTGTGACAGAGCCATGTATAAGCCAGTAGTAGCATTCAGACACATTAGCAATGGGCACAAGGCTAAGTGCTGAATATAAACAGAGGATACTGTCTTGCTGAAACCTTCTTTAACTTACACTGCGCACAGTTTGGGTTTAACTCCATGTTGAATACGGTTTCTCTGTCTGCGTTGGCTTTGCTTTGGCCAGTTGTACTCTGTATCTCCCCGTCTTTCAGTAACACCATCTCTGCATCGGGCCTTTGAGATTCCCCGTCCCCCTCACTCTACGGATGGCCCGATTCCTGCAGACATTTTTTCGGCCAGCGTGCGTAGAAGCCATTTCACTCGAGTCACCCGCTGTCCCTCCTGCTCGGAGATTCTGCGAGAGCTTAAAGCAAACCGCTGTACCGGAGCTACGATCACAAGCTAGGTTTCAGCCATATTCCTCCAACTATCTTTGTGTCCCTGGAGAAAGGGTATTGAATTTTGGGTAGGTCCTGAAGATGGGGGAGAACTGTCTATTGGGAAAGGCTGATTCATAGCAAAGTTTTGGTCACTTTACAGTATAACCCTCCTGGATGGTTTGGAGGAGATTTTCATCTACATTATCTGTCTGAGCACTTACTGCATTATCTGGTAGGGTTCCTTGTACAGAACTATGTAAACATTTAGCACTTGTAAATTCATGCCCACAGATTCACGAGTACTTTTGTGCGTGTAAGCAACACCAGCGGGTGTTTTGGAGTGCTTAAAAGTCACTTCAGGATAAGAAGGTAATTTGTAACCAAGTTTCTCGAGTCCACTGATATGTTTAGTGTAAGTATAGAACAATATCACATCTAGTCATTACGGCTTGAGCTGAAAAGCTTGTAACCTGGGAAAAGAATGTGAATCCAAATAAAATTTTGGTAGGTGGGCGTATGAGAACTAATGTTTGAACACGATGAGATGTAATTTATATTTTTTTGTTTTTGGTGAAGGTCTAAAAATGATTGGGAATTACTGGTAACGTTTTTCTAGATTGTTATATCCTATTGAAGGACCACTGGAGGTAGGGAAGAATTCACTGTGTATTGTAACCCAAGAAGCCCGAATTAAATGTTTTTTTTTCTCATGTAAGTTTAGTCGATGAAAGAATAACGTCTTAGCCTTCGCCATCACTGTGACAACTTTTTTTTAATCGTTTGTGAATATATCCCAACTCCCAACCCTGAATTAAATTGAAATGCTGTAAAAAAAGAAACTACAATAAAATAAAGTTTTATTCCATAAAAATTCCAAGGTGTCATTTAAAAATTGCTTGTAATATGGTTTTTAGGTGTTTTTAAATTTGCCGTGAAGTATTTTTCTTTAATAGCGAACCAATAAGAATTTTATGATAGCATGCTTGATATTTGTAGCTGTGTGATCCACTTATGATGTAATGTACTTTATAAAAATGTCTGTTCAATGCTACAATCTAAGCTGCGCTTCTGTGGGTGACAGCATGGTGCATGCTGGGATTTTTTTTCAGTGTCATTGTGATTCACCCTGGAATGACAGAGGGGCCAGGGGGGAACTCGAAAATCATTTCAAAAGTATTTTTTTTCTGTGTATAAAAAAAAAACATGGGCCGTCTGATGCATGTAGGTGTCAGCTGGTTCTGCACAGAAACAAGACTGGTATCAAATTGCGACGGAGCTAGCAGCTTGCTGCGGTGCTGCAGCCGCACGGGAGGGACGACAGGAGCCCGTGACATTGAAGGCAGGTTAAATCCTGCTTTACATTCAAGTGGCAGGGCCGAGTTCATTAGTGTGAGAATCAGTCTCCCCGTCAACCAAGGAACCGCATACTAAACACGAGCAACGCAATTGAGGTTGGGGCTGGGCGGGGCTCGTTTAGTGCGTGCAGGGGTGGAGGGGGGGATGTGTGTTGTTTGCACAGACAGGATTGAGTATTTGGAGTGACCCTCTGGCTTGAATGATAATTTCTCCTTTTGAAAAGATGTCCTTACAGAGGACGGGCTCTAAGCACTGAGTCGTGCTGGACGTCTTGCTTGCAGTGCACTGTCTAGCTAGTTACTTGGGTTGAAGCTGCTGCTCCGGTACCTCAACTAGTAAAGCCTTACAGTAATGATGCAATGGTTGTGGGTTCGAATCCCAAGGAGCATGCATACCTTGTAACCCTACTCTCTACTGAAATTCATCTTGGATCGAAGTGTCAGATAAATAAATAAAATGCAGTAACAGTAAAAATGCTCTTCAGCTAGCATGGCATGATGTTCAGGGCTTAAATCTGCCCTGCCAATCGCTGAGGTTCCACGGCGTTGTGCATTCTGGGCACTGCCTGGAGTGCCTGTCAGCGAGAATGCCAATTGGCTCATCTGCCCTTTAAACAGGCGTGGCCCTGCAGGCCACCTGCATGCAAAACAGAGCTGCGCAGTCAAACTCAGCCACGGGGAACCGGCAGACCCCCTGCACTGGAACACGCCTGGAATAAAGAACCGAACTGCGCCAAATGCACGGGGGCGGGGACTGAAGAGAGCAGGCGTAAACAAAAGCTATGTGAGCACCCCCAGTCGAGGCTCTGTGATGAGCTGCCAAAGGCTTTTGGGGGTGGGTCCTGCGTCTCCTGTTGCCATGGCAGTGGCAGCAGAGAACAGGTGATGGCATCGTCGTCGTAAAAACTTTCGAGGTAACAGACTGGGGAAAGCAGATGTATATAAATGTAGGTTTGCAGGAGCACAGGGACCCTTTAAAACCGAAACGGTTGATCTACCATCTGAATGTGGTTTTTTGTGGAGAAGGTGGATTTAATACCAGCGTTTCTCTGTACGCAGGGATTTTCACCTTTGGTGCCGTAGCATGTTTAGGGTGGATACAAGTTTCAAGGCTTGATTGTCATGTGTCCATAGTATAATGAGATTCTTATTTGGGCACTTCCTTTAAACTGCAGGCTAAACATGGAAGCAAACAGGTGTCACAGAATCAGTGCTGGGAATCTGCGGTCGGCTTATTGCATCAAAATGCAATTTTTATCACAGACGTGGTATTTAAAAAACACTTAGTTTGCATAGTTTTCTACCACAGACAAAGATGAGTCTTGTCACGGACACATCTGTCCATATATGGACAGGTTGAGGATCCCTGCTTGAAATGACTACAGACTGAGAATCATGACCCCTTCTATTGTTACAAACCATCGATTTTGTTCAAAAATAAGGTCCATTGGTTCATCGAATTCAACAGTTCCCCCCTGGGATCAATAAAGTTAACTAATCTGCTAACTTGATCCATTAAATTCCTACCCCCAGCTCTGTGTTTGTGTGAATGAGCGTGGATTATACATGTGCTCCCTGTGTAAAGGCAATTTATCTCAGTACGTTGGTTTTCTTTCACAGTCCAAAATACATGCAGTTAGGGGACCAGGTGTATCTAAAATTGCCGGCAGATTGCGATTGCATGTGCTCTACAAAAGAACAGCATCCTGTCCCGGGTGCCCCCCCGCTTTCTGGTATCACCATGACCCTACGCTAGATAAAAACGTACGGCAGCTTTGCGCTGGCAGCTGCTTGGGTGAATGTCAGGGCAAGGCGACCTAACTTCATCCCATTTCGTCTTCTGCCTCGTTTGCACCTAGGCTCTTGGCCCTGAAGAGAAGATGCCAAACCAGTACAAGCTGGGCACAATCTGCCCACAAACCACCTCTGAACGCTTACGTTTGTCTCAAGTTGGCCATTTAATATTCCCAGTTTACTTACACGATTACATCTCATGCGTTTAGCAGAGAGCACCGAATGTCACCCACGACCACACAGCCCATGAAAAAGCCAAAAATGTTCATGCAGCCATGATTCTCACACCCCCGTAGTTCAGGGATCAGCTACCTGTGTTTACGTAAAGTCCCAGTCCAAGGTCTGGACATGCCAAACCACCTAGAAAGGAGAGTGATTGTGTCGCATCACATGACCTGGCCACCTGGCCTAAGCACAGCAGAAACATAGCAGTGAAGGAAAATCAGCCAATGAGAGCTCAGCATATGTGGGGCCTCCTTCAGGACAGCTGGGAAAGCATCCCAGGAGGCCACCTCATGGAACCGGCGTAGAGACGACAGTAGGGTCAGCCAGGCCTTGGAGCAACTGGGGTTAAGGGTCTTGCTCAGGGGCCCAATGGTGGGATTGCGCTGCCGACCACGAGATTTGAACTTCGGTCTATATCCCTTTCCAAAAACGTAGTTTAGATGAACTGTCATCTCATGTCCTTGAAATCACAATCAAATTTTCCTGCATGGAATATCCTGCATTTTGGTTTCCTTAAAGATTTCCATAACAGAATCACAGGCCTTTTCCCTAACTGATTGTACACTTAAACACATATAAGCAGCCAAATAGCCGACAATCTTTCATGTGCCATGCGTGTGCTAGCTAGCTCATGACTGCCAGCAAACATGCATATCCTTGTCGAAATGTCTCTTAAAAACAATTTTTAAAAAAACTGTTCAACAGTTTGACAGTTGAGGCAGACAACTGCTTACCTGCAAGGAAAAAGTATCAACCCTTAAAAAGTACAACCTCAAATGTCATTGCTAAACAGGCAGAGCAGTTTGCAGGGTAAAAGGGAGAGAGAGAGAGAGAGAGAGATGAGTCATCCAGCTTTGAAGAAGTCTGTCCATGCGGCAAAATTTGTTTTCAGCCAGCGAGGAGAGAATGCAATGCAGCAGCAGAAGCGTAGCTATGCGGCGAGGAAGTCTGGGGCGGAGACGAGGAAACCATTACAAAGCAGACGGTTTCTGGAAAACTGAGACTGCCAATATTCTCACGGTTTATCTGTCTCAGCAGAAATGTCAAAACATTTCTGGTAGTGAGCACCGTGCCAGAATTGACCAAAATGTGCTGTAAAAGGTGGTGTAGTTAAAATAAAACACTCTGGAATCATCTGACAAGTTCACCTGTCTAGTGGTCCACACATAACCAGATTTTGAGACCCCTACTATAAATCAAGTACTCTAATGTATGGTCGTATATTCCAGTGATTTCCAACCCGGTCTTCAGGGACCCCCAGACAGTCCACGTTTTTGCTCCCTCCCAGCTCCTGCTAGGAAGCTTGTAGGAAGCAAAAACGTGGACTGTCAGGGGATCCCCGGGGACCGGGTTGAGAAACACTACTGAGTGGTGAACACAGAGCTGATCCCCTGTGCTTCTGAATCTCGTTCCAGTGGAATGTGGTTCCACCTCTCAGTTTTGAAGAAGTTGAAGAACCAGTGTTTCTCAAACCAGTCCCCTGGGACCCCCAGACGTATTTCTCTCCCAGTTCCCTGAGAGTTGGGAGGGAGCAAAAACATGGAATCTCTTGGGGCCCCCGAGGACTGGTATAAAAAGCACCATCTTCGACAGCTGACTCCACACCTCCCTGCACTGATAACGATCCACCTGCCCCGGCTTTGTCTTTCAACTTTAACAAACATTCATGCTTTATCGTTCACAGCCGTGAGCAGCCATTTCCTCAGGACTCCAGTCAGTAGGGAGCTGGGAGGCAGCAAAAGTGTGCAGTCTGGGGACTGGATTGAGAAACACTGTCCTATCCCATCCAGTCTTGTGCATCCTGGGATAAGTTCCAGGCTCAATCAGTGGTTTTGGAAAGCCGAAGGAAGTCTCTATTCTATTTTCACATGCCACTTAATTTTAAGCAATCAGTCTGCTAAAGGTTGAGCTGCCACTGACATTTAGATATTTTGCCTCTCAGGTTAAGGCAACCCTGCAAAACACCACTTTCAACAACAATGATGCATCTTCCTCATAAATGAGCTGTTTACATCCCCGTCCAGGGTGTCCGACAGCCTTGTAGCCTAAGGATATGTTTTTATCAGCCCCGAGTTCTATCCGTCTGCAATGCATATTTCAATTATTCTAACATATATACCCATCCAGGGTTATTCCCTGCTTGCGGAATAGGCTCTGGACTGCTGCAACACTACATAAGACAAGTAGGTATGGAAAATGGATGGATGGATGGATATACTGCTGGAAATACCGATTATTAAAGTCAAACTACTAATTATTTTGACTTTGATATACATTTGAGCTGCCTCTTCACTCACTTTCCCATGGTAATGGCTGGTTATCCAGCCCTAAACAGAAAATAGGATTCACTCCTCACCCATAAAAGGGAAATAAAAACTATGACAAGAGACTCCACGTTCATGCGATATATTTACAGTGAAAGGTCAAGGACACACACGCGCACGCACGCACGCAATAACTTAAAGCCTCGCACCCCTCAGCTCCAGAATATACATATATTTTATCAACTCGCAGCCAATCTTCCACTGTATAAGAACAAACCAACAAGAGTAAGAAACGTCAGGTAAATCCATTTACCTTAGATTGTATGAGGTCTCAGAGGCAAATTAAAATTAAATTCATATTAATAATCCTAAAGGGTCATCTTGGTAAATGATGGAAAAGAAAACAATAAAATTCAAAAGGTACATATGCCAGATTGCAATAAAAAATGACTTACAAACCAGAGTCTCGAATAACATATAAAAAAATAGCAGTTGGGTGTGAATATATCAAGAATTTATACACAAAAAATACAAAGTACTACATACTAATGAATCACAATAAGGAAACATCATAACCTAAAGTGACAACATCATTAACTGTGAAATATTAACACTGGATTGAGTAGTTACCAATCATTACATCCTTGATTCTCTTCTAAACATGCATATGTTTAGTGACTTGGGCACCAGGTATTAAATTTCAGGTTTTCCTCATGGGCTGAGAAAACAATAGATGCAATCGGATGCATGTGATGGACAACAATAAGAGACATCATTTATCTTTGTTTTTTGTGTTTGTACAGTCATTTTTCAGCTTTCTTTATGCTTCTACAAGAAGACAGATGGATTTAGAAGGTGCCATCCATAATTGTTACCATGACGATAAATCCCTGTGGCGGTAGGACATCCGACTCCAACATGGCGAGAAATGACCATGCGAACGGACAAGGGGGATGTAACGTTCACCTCCGGTGACACTGTGCATCATGGCAGCTCATGGCCTAACCCAGCGTTTCCCAAACCAGTCCTCGGCACACACTATTCCAGTTCCCAGAACACCTGACCCAGGAGCTCTTAAATACTTTACAGATGTACTATGAACTGGGATAACACGAAAAACGTGGATCCGTCCAGTGTGCCCTGTGGAAAGGTTTGGTAAACACTGGCCTGACCTCATTCATGGAGAAAATCTTTCATTCATTCATGCATAGACACACAGACCTAAAAGACAAAGTTAAAATAAAATCATCTTCAGAATACAAATAAAACTAACTTGCATGTGTAACGTCACCTGGGGGCATCACTGTAGCTCCTCCCAGGACGCCACATTAAAAGCGGCCTCCCAGGGGACGTGACGGTGGAAGAGTACGGCCAGAGCATGCACACAGGTTACACTGATGTCATGATGACCCCAAAAAAAAAACAGACTTACTGCAGACATACCAGAACTGGAAAGAAGAGAAATCAATCACAAGCTTGGACATTAAATGACAAGAAACTTTTAGCCTATTCAAATCTTGGATAGAACCCGAGGAAAAATAATCAGTTATATTCAAATAAAAAAAACAACAACAAAAGCCTTTGTCTAACCTTATTTTATGTAAATGGTCTTTTCATAGTTTCCAGAATATGTCATACCTAGTGGAAACCCAAGATAGCATACGACCACTCTGCTGTCCATGGTCTACACAAACACACACACCCCTTATATAACGCAAAACACACCCAAAAAATAGTTCCCACCAGAATCTCACATTTAAGATCTGCTGGGCCGTAATGTTTTCCACGGCAGTGACCCCCCTTCCCCCCAGTTGCCTAAACGTGAAGCAGCACCGTCGTTCACTTGTCCCGTCCCTTATCCTCTGGGTGGCCCTCGTCCCGCCGGTCCCCGCACTCGTCGCAGTCCCCGGGGGCCCTCGCCTCGTCATCCTCCTCGTGGATGATCTCCACCTCCAGCCGGCCGATGTAGAGGGAGACGGCGGAGAGCCAGAGCAGACCCATGCTTCCCACCACCATGCTGTTGATCAGCACGGCCGGCATGGAGAGCAGCATGATGCGCCGCAGGCTGAAGAGGTTCGCCACGTAGGAAGCGGCGCCGAACGACACGCACACTCCGCCCAGGATGAAGAAGGCTGCGCACAAGAACACGCACACTCACAGGCGCCCATGGACAGAAGGCAGACTCCCTCCCACTCTGTGTGCCTGCATGTCCTACCCACTTTCTTTCCACAGTCAGAAGATACACAGTTAAGCTGACTGATGTCTTTAAATTGCCTTGTGTCCGAAAGAGTAGGCAAAAGTACAGGGGTTACTGGTCTCTTACCATATCCAGCCTCTCGGCCTACGTCACTCTGTACAAAAGCGATTACGCCAACCCCTGTGGCTAGTAGACCATTACGAAACCAGGAGAGGAATCCTAAAATATAAAAGAGCAAAGATGAGTAAGCAGAGGAGCATGGTGATAGCAAGTACTAACACTTACCAAGAATAGGTGCACAAAAGCTTCTTTGTGCAGTACCGTAATCTTGCTCTTAACAGATGTAAACCCATATCTACAACTTTAGCATAACAGATGGCAATGAGCAAATCGAGTTTATTCACGATGAGGAGGTCTTGCGCATACATGACAGATCTGGACAAAGTAGAAATTTAAAAAAACGGGTTTTACTGCAAGGTGATTGAAAATGGCATGTTTATAACGCGCTTCTTAACCAGCACGGTACATATGCATATTTATGGCGGTCATGAGGTTTCCAGACTGACAAACGTTTACCTGTTTCGTGGGACTTTCTCAGCATCTAGGAAAGAAATAACAATCAACATGTTGATCAAGCAGATCCAACAAAACTGTCAACATAGCCAATACGTGTCAGGTCAAGGACATGCAAATAACGTGACAGTCCATGTAAACATCATTCTAAATTCATCGCGATAAAACAAAGTCGATTAAAGTACATGCCCTTACGGTTATTGTCTGGTGGACGTTTGCAATTTATTTCTTTGTGTTTTTTTTCTTTTCTTTTTATGTGATTAAGCCTTTTACAAGTACCTGAGAAACGGCGCAGTGCGGACACCTTTCAACCTGATGAATAGCTAATCTGGGATCAGTTTCAGTACTTTATTTTCCATTAAAGTCATTCATTTCCAATAACTCACCAAAGCATCTGCCTTGTCCAGCTCTGTGAAATGCGGCTGCTCCGCAGCGCGAGCTTTACCCAGGGCGCCCTTCTCCCCGACTCGGACCCGGGGCGATTCGCTCACCCAGCGCCGGGGAGCCCAGGGGCACTGCGGCTGACTGTACGCAACCCGGCGGCCCACACGCAAAACGGCCCGGGACAGCCGCCCGCACGCAAACCAGGTAAAGGCCGCCATAATCTGCTCGGAAAGAAAACACGACCCCCAGTGACCCGTGACCTTTCACACTGCAAACGACACGGACAGGAGTGTGCAAAGAATGCGCTCGCTGCGGATTTTAACGGGCCGCGTCGTCACAGCGCCATCTAACGTCGACTAGGAATCCCGTTCTAGCTGCTTTCCCGCTATTTCACCACTTTCCTAATTATGAAAAACAAAGCAATATGTTAGTTCATTTTCCAATTTTAATTCTTTGATAATATTTCGATTATATATTTGTTTTTATACACTTTAATTCGGGGTTGAAGATGACAGCGGTCAATTATTTCAAGAAACCATAGATGGCAGCATACACTAACATTTCATGATGTGTTGAAATCCTTGTTTGCTCATTTTAACGTTATTGCTTTTTACTTGCAGTACACGACCAGTGATTATTGCCCATTTATATACGTTATGGGATTTATAGTTAAGTAACTTGCACAGGCAATAACTTTGACAGGCAACAGTCCCTCAGCTCTCATAGGTAATCCATCCATCCATTTTCTGTAGACCTAACCACTTGTCCTATGCAGGTTTGCAAGGTGTCCAGAGCCTATCCCGGAGGCTACACGTGCAAGGCAGGTAACAACCCAGGACAGGGCACCAACCCATTGCAGGTTGCATTCATACACACCTATGGGCAATTTGGCAACTCCAATTAACCTCAGCATGTTTTGGACTGCAGAGGGAATCCAAAGCACCCAGAAAAAACTCCAGAACAACACAGGGAGAACATGCAAACTCCAGACATATGGAGCCATGAACCCTGATCCAAGAGGTGCGAGGCAACAGTGCTTAACCACCGCATCATTGTGCCATCCTCTTATAAGTAGCAATAATAATAATAATAATAATAATAATAATAATAATAATAATAATAAATCAAACATGAAGCATTCTCTCTGCTGTTCTGTCAATGGTGGTTTTTAATTTGGATCAGCTGATCATTTCTTCCTCATATGAAAACTTTATTGTAATTTATTTCCTTGGACAGCTATTTGAAAAATATTTTGATGGAAGTGTGTGAAATATAGATTTTGCAAGTTTAACGTGCTCCAGTTTATGCCTTTCTCTGGTCGTGTCTGTGCTTCTAAATGGCCACAGCCAGATGAATTGTGGGTGTCTCCCCTTCCTCTGTTTGCTGCAGCCTCTTTGTCTTGCTGGGTTCCCCAAGGATTTCGCTCAGGCCGCGGCTGCGCTACCTGATGATAGTTTGCCGTGCGAAGCCCAAGGAGGAAAAGCTCCCCTCGCTGGGCCAGGGGAGGGGCTCGGTGGAAGGGGGGCCTTTGATGTGAATAGTAGCCACCCCCACTGCAGACCTCCTGTCATGCAACAGTGTGACTTCATTGATTTCTTATTAGCTCTGGAAAAAAAGAAACCTCCTTGGTATTCTCAATTCCCTGAGGTGTAATTTGTCAGCCAAAATGCTTGGTGGCGCTCATGCATTTCTATATACCAGGTTAGGCCATACTCTGTTAAGGCGCATGTTCCTTTAAAGGTTATGCTTAATAGAAAGGAGCTCAGTTGGGTAAGATGGGAAAGTGAAAAGAAATCAAAGGAAAGGTTGGAGGAGAGGATGTTGTAATGGAATTTTTCCAGTGTTTATACTTTGTATTTTGTTCCATTATTTGTGCATGTTGTCATCATTTGCCTCTTCCATACCACTTGAATCGTCTTCCGACTTGTAATCAGTCATTCTACCTGGACCTTCTCATTATGTGTCACCTCATCAATAAAAGACTTTAAAACATTTTTTCCAGTGTTGGCCTAATATTTGGACAACAGTGTGCAATGCTACATTGTTGTGGTTTGTTGTCTACTGTGTGTCATGCGATATTGTATATGTCTTGTATTTGTGTTTGTATATAATATATTCAACTTTCACCAGAACTACCTTGTGTTCCATTATTGTATAATCATATTTGCCCACACCTGTTACAAAGCGGTTGTCTCAGATTGCTGTTTATACAAATGACATGTAAAATAAAGGCACTCACAGGAGCACTCAGTTTTGTTTCAGTTGAAAAGTAATCACACTGTCAATAATATGAGATTGTAGCAAAAATCTGAGACTGACCAGTACATTTTCTCTTCAGTCATTGGCTCGAAAGCCTCTGTAAAGCACGTAGGCCTGATTTTGAGATGAACTTTGAACAGAGAACTCACTCTGTGTTTTCCAGAAAAAAGATCACCCTCTGATGTCACCAAGAGACATATTATCCATTGTTTGTATGAAAAGTCTATGGAATGTAAAATCTAAGCTTAACCATTTGCTCACATTTCCCTAAAGTTAGTTGCCACCCTGCTCATTGTACATATACACAGAGGTGGATAGTTCAAGTCCAGAAAGTACAGATGCAGTCCAACAAGCTGAGTACTCTGTGACTGTGACTCTTTATATTCAACTGATCAGTAAGAACAAAATCTTGGTCTGGATTTTAAATTTCTGGACCTGAACTATCCACCTCTGTGCCGTACATCTGGATGATGGTATAACTGATCATGGGAATTCTATTTAGGAGCAAAACAAAATTAAACAAATTCAATAATTTTACTTGCCAATAAATGCTAACTATCTGAAGAAATAAAAACAATGATCAAATTTCCATGAAGTTGCCCTTAAAGAGCTGTGGTTAATGTAATTTGTCAAAATAAACTAAACATATTATTTTTTACAGATTCTGGGTTGCTTCCAGGAAAAGAGGCATTAGGATGTCTTTCTTAAAGGTGTTTTTCCAAACAACCTGTTGTCGGCTCTGGTGGCTGTGGATATTAATATTCAGCAATTCTTACCAAGGGTTATCCTTGTTGTCCACATAATAGTGTCTCTACGGCAACAGGTTCACCTTTCTTGACCCCATTTTTTTCTTGCTGTTTCCCTTGCCTTCCATGTTAAAGCCTGTTCATGCAAATATAATTTAAAAAACACTGCAAAGTAATGGTTAACGTTCCCAAATGTAACGGATATCTGGTTCTGTCCTCAATTTGTCCTATTGACACAGACGCACACTGGTTTGGGGTTTTGGCAGAAGGAGATGTTCTTCTTTGGGCAACAGTTAAATTGTTTTGCAATGATCTAATACCACTGGCCTTTAAAAGCAGTTGAAAACAAAACAGTCAGGAACATTTTTCAAAGGCCATATTGTCTTCAGCCGGGATAGGAATCAGAGTAGGCAATGAAGAAATCAAAAGAGAATTGTAATTTCCTTTTGCTCATAGGGAATTCAAAATGAGGAGAAGAATACACCTCTTCCAAAGTAAAAGGAAACGAATTAGCATTTGTGGCTGTACAGTGGATACACTCAGCGTGGAAACATGAGTCAAAATGACGAAAACAGAGGGAGATGGTATTAATCAAGGGGCCAAACCCAAGGAATTATCTCATTTCAACATGGACGGTAACCCTGAATAGGTGGCCACCTTGTCTTCAGCACGTCATTCCTGTGAGGCTCACACGAATCTAAATAAGTTTATGATAATCAGTTCTTCAGCCTACAGTGAGGAGGGCAGTCAGTCCCAAATTAAAACAAATATGAGCGACTTCAGGGCTGACAGTGGACAGCGTTACAGGCATCTTCTCTAACTCTCGTGGAAGCGCATTTGTTTGCCTGTAGGCCTGCAGGCATTACTGGGGGAGACGTGTGTGATGTCGACTCTGTGCACTTCCTCTGGTTAGCAAAAACCCACAAGAATGCTGAGAAACTGAGTGAATTGCCAGTGAGCTCTCAGAGTATACGGAGACACTGACCTTTAACAGAAACCCCTCTGGAGGGACAGAACGCACTTAAAGCTGCCTTTTATCTCCTTCAATCGCCTCAGTCCCCCCACCTTTAATGTCATAGAGGAGTATATTCAAATGCACAGAAAGGGGAAAAAAAGCATCATGGAGAAAACAGCAAACTCTAGGGAGAGGAGATTGTACAAAAACAGTTTAATTAAATACTGCAAAATTCAGAAAAAAATTAAGCAAACTTTTCAACGACTTGAAATTCCCGTTGCATCGAAATAATGTCCACAGCTTAAAACATGTTTTAAATTTCTCTCTTTTGTATGTGTCCAACAATAAAGTGCGTTTTTCCTTCTCCGTGACAGCCTGCTCAGCCATTGCAAGTGACTCCTCCCCTAAACCGTTGCCCTCTGGTACTTTGAGATAAGTTTCTTCTTGAAAGAGCAGCCCCGCCCAATCTTGCCATGCCACCGCCTCTGTCATGCCCTCCCCTGCATCGTGTGTCCAATCCCCAAGAGCTGATGGAGGGAAGCTTGGGGGATCCAGCCTGCTGTGGCGTAACATCAGTTTGATTGGACTGGGTGGCCTTTACTAGGTTAGGGAAGGTGGGGTGGATTTAAGCAAATTGGGTAAACAATTTAACAGTGTGAGAGGCGCACCTTAAGGTAAAGGCCATGATAATGAGATCTGGTCTGAAGTTGGAGCTCTGCTTGGCCACTGATGTTCTTGCTTCAAGGAAAGCAGATGCAGGAACACAGCAGAACTCGTGGCCTCCTTCCCTCTGCTTAATGCTGTGCTGTGAAATCAGCATGAGTGTATCGGCCAGACAGCACCAGCAGCTCTGGATGTAGACATAGTGAATACCGGATACCTGCATGCTCACGTAGGGATTTCCAGAGTACTTAACACACAGACATGCACATTTACTCAAGTACTTTGGGTGACCCATATTCTCAGCACTGGGACATCCCTCCAACAAATCCAGTTACCCCTCCTGTAAGCTCAAGTACTCAAGGAGTTAGGAGACTGAAAATTTCACTCTGAACTGGTTAATGCCACCTGTTACCTGAACTGACTGTGACTTCCAGCAGCAGAAATTACTGCAGGATAACAATACAAGATCAAGTTAGGGTTTGAGGCATTGTTGTAAAACCACAGTTATAGGTACAAAGAACTAAACATCTTAAATCTTGAAACATTTTTAAACTACACAACAAAATGTGTTTATCAAGAAAGGTAATGCAAACAAAATAACTTCAATGGAAGAAAGGCAACATAGTGTTTGAACAGGCGGTAAAGGGAAGCTTCTGCCCTTTTTGTACAGAACACACAAGATAATTGGTTGTCACACCACATCTCAACTGTACCGTTTTCAGACTGTTCCAATGAATGCTTCATTGACCATATTTGTGTGAAAGTTTTATAATAGAAAACACATCTGAATACACTCCGGCAGCTTCATGTCTCAAAAGCAGGATCATGAAAGTATCTCGGACACTGCCGTGCAATAACTGTACGTCTGTCACCAAATCCGCATTGCATCAAGGGTCATTTGTTAGACTGTCTCAGTTTTTTTTAACTTGCTTGTCTGTTAGGTCTCTGGGCATCAGCATATATGTTAAATAGAGTAGGACATTCTGTCCTGAGTTTGAGTAGCAGTAACTGCTCTTGCTGGATCTGACTCTCAGGAACTTTGGCTCCATACAGTTGATGTGGTGAAGCAGAGGGACCAGTGGTCTCATCATGTCCATTTGAAGACTGCAATCTGCAAAGAAACTTCCCCAATGATGTCACTTCCTGAGGAGCTGATGTCAGACAGGAAGTCGACCCATAGCGTAGGACACTAAATCCTGCTGAAGGTCAGACTAAGGCCCTACAGACCCCTTCCAAGGACAAACATCTAGAAAGTGTGAAAGAAACTAATTTAGCCCAGCAATTCTCAACCCTGCTCACGGGGACCCAAAAGATCTGCTGGTGAGTGCTTCCACAAGTCTCTATTATATACATAAAACAGAAATACACCACATATTACACCTATTGTGTGCTTGTTTGTGGAAAAAAAAAACATTTTACCGGTTCATACTGTCTAGTCTGGCAAGGTGAATTTCTGCCCCCTGACAACTTAATTAGGTGAATGATTAATTAATCCTACTATACTGTCCATCATCATAACTCAAATCACTGACCATTAAACGTTAACACTTGTGGGGCACAAATAAACAGTCACTGAAGCAAATAAACAAAATACCAAACATTCTTGAATAAAACTGGTTTTCTTTATCGGTACAAACACACCAACAATTAAGTTTACAGGGAACTCAGTTAATGTTACGATCCGTGTAATGAACGTCGGGATTCCGGTCGGCGTCTCCAAAAGCGTGAGGATGCAGGAACCCAGCGAGTCCCTGTGCGCTGGATTCCCCAGCACCCTGGGATGGGAACCACTGATCTACAGTAGACCACCACGCCCACGGCAGGCAACGAGCAAGGAACGTGTGGTTTTGGCGTGCTGTGGCGAGCACCATGCACAGCATGCCTGAAAAAAGAAAAGGGCAGCAAAAAAAATTTAATAAAAAAAAAAATTGCTTCAGCATTGTGAAAAGATCCAAAGAACCTAACGTTTGTCCTTGAAGGACAGGTTAGGGGGCTTCTTGCGCCTACGTTTGCGCTGTACCACACCACAGGGCAGAAGACGATGGCGCCTTTGATGGTGCAGGCAGCAGCCTCGAGGGACCAAGGCTGCCGACGAGGAAGGACAGCTTGTGCAGAAGTAAAAAAGGCATTGCATTGTAGTCTGACTCCAATTTAAAGCAAGACTTAGACCAGGGGTCTCCGACTCCGGTCCTGGAGAGCTACCATCCAGTAGGTTTTCTATCATACCCAGCTTCTGATGAGCCACACCTATTCTCAGGTAAATACCAGGAACAGATGTGGCTCATCAGAAGCCAAGTGGGACAGAAAACCTACTGGATAGTAGCTCTCCAGGACCGGAGTTGGAGACCCCTGACTTAGAGGGTTATACCCAGAACACATTGGTCCTTTCTGCTGTTTTTGTGGGTCTGTTGCCATGTTCCTTTGGCCTCAGGGAGGAGGTCTTCTGCCTGTGTTACTGCAGTAGTTCTGCAGATTGTTCTGCCTCCGGTCCCCTGCCCCCAGCCACACATGCAGACATCGCCCACTGAGCCGGCCAACCAATAAGATCTCTTCTGGAGAAGCCAAGTGGAAAAGGGTGAGGCATTGAATTCCATGAGTGCGTGGGCATGGGTGTAGGTTCTAACCGTCCCTCCCCCCTCCCCCACAAATTAGTCCAGTAACAGGGCAGGTAGGTGCGCCTTTGTCCGAAGTGCACTGTTGAGCTTTTTTTTCTTCCCCCGCGCCGGCTGTTCCAGGGTTAGGTCTTGCTGTTTTGTGTGACAGGCACTTGAACACCTTTCTGCCCAGTTGCTGTGAGAACATAGAGAGCCAGATTGAGGTACAACGGAAACTGT
>JAODJW010000036.1:9645654-9659927 GCA_026777045.1 Hyperopisus bebe | reverse complement strand
AAAATAAAAATGTTTCCTTTTCCCTTCCTCCACCTATCACCCATAATACAGATTCTTCTCAGGCCATGTGAGCAGGTGGGTTGAGGGGAGGACAAGCTCTGGGTCCATAGATCAGCACAGATGAGTCAGCACCGGGGCCGATCCTAAAGCTGAGTCATGCTGACTGCAGTGGCAGAGTCTCGATGCGCTTGACCGCGCATCAACCGATTACGCAGCTTGTCCTTAAGGAGCACCGGAAATCGGGACAAATGCGACTAATGGAAACATCTAAAGCAGAATAATGTGAAACAGAGCCATAATTATAAACAATAAATATTTACGGTAATATTTTGTACTGTGACAGGTCTAATCACTGACAGCATGTTGTACATTAACCAAAGGCCTTTGTCTATGACTATGTGCACTTTTAGGTCCCTGCTGGTTCACAGCTGGCTGGAATGTCCATTTCTGGGGCACCTATGCTGCTTGATCGTCTCCTCCAGCACAAAGGGGGTGACAGACGTCCCCGAGACCTAATGGTGGCCAGGGAATAGCTGCGGTTAAGGCTGTCAAGCTAGTATTGGTTCTTCGGGTGGATATGTGCTGTGGAGCTGCCCTAGTTCCCAAAAGTGCTACAGATCACGAAAAACACAAGGTGTGTCTTTGTGTGACCTCTCTATTTCTATGGGCAACACCCAAATTCCAGCTATGACAACCTTAACCCCTACCCAACCCTAACCTTAACCACAAGTAGCCGAATAAAATACCAAAAATACATGACTTTTGGCATTTTTAGTTTTTTGATTGCACAGATTTTTACAAAATTTACAAAAATTGACCATCCCCTTGTAGAGTCCGAAACGAGTCAAAATAACAGGTTTTCATCACATTGTGCACAAAAAACAAACAAACCAACAAACAAACCGTGGTGTCACCTGCAGTCCCAATACACCAATATAAACCAAACACAGGATGCAGTGAACCCCAAAGCCTCAGGCTCTGGACCCGACATCATAGCTCTGTCGACAAGTGCCGGATGTGTTGGCACTGGATCGAATCACGAGCTTCTGGGATCACATGGTACCACTCTGCTGCTGTTTCCTTGCGGCTACACACTGTAGTGAGTTCCTCTTGGGGTGTCAGGGTCCGTATGGGCTGTTCCCAGGCGCTAAAACCACAAACTTGGGTGACTCAACTCTCCAATGACCCCACCCTAGTCGACACGGCCATACCATTCTACTATCCTGCGCCTCCCTCGGCTGACCCCACGACAAATGCTAATCCAAATAACGTACCGCTGGGCTCGCATCCATGATCATAACACAGTACAAGTGTCAAATGTCAGGCGGTACGGTCGATTTTGGCCTGTACCACTTTGCTGCCCATGGGTTATAAATATAGCACTCTGATCTCAGTGACGGCACACTCTGTGACGGAACGGGCCTGTTGGAGCTCCCCCTAAAGAACAAGGTGTACCCAGTGGTATGATTACCGCTATTGTTTTACACATGACGTGTCGCCCATTTCCCTTTCAAGCAGAAACGGGTTCAGCGTCTCCCAGCATCGGGATGCTGTGGTATTCCGGTAGCTGGCAGTATTCCTGGGGCCACCCGGGCTGGCTGAGAACATGACCCCCCCCCGCAGGCCGGGCCATAAAAACCAGGAAGCGTGCTTTCAAAAGTGAAGGGTGGCCGCTTGTGACATATAACACCAAAAAAGTTTGGGCACACGTCACTCCTTTATAAAAGGCGCCAGGGACTTGGACGATTCCCGAAGCACAACTCGCATTTCCGTGCTTTGGGGGGGGTGGGGGTTGGGTTTGAACAGCGAATTCAGGCCTAGACACAGACGCTGGCAGCGCTGTGTTTTGAGGTCTGGTGCTGAGATACCCCAGCTCTGCAATGCTCTGTGTCCTGTTGCCAGGGAAACCAAAGGTGGTGGTGGTGGCAATGGGGGTGGGGGGAGGCGGGATGTTGGGATTTTGGCAAATATGTAAGTGGAGGACCAATAAGATGCGGCAGAAAGGGGGCATGGGAGGGGCAGAGCAAGAGGAGAAAAGCAAGCGAGATGTATAGAAGGTGTGTAAAAGAAAGACAAAAAAGAGCATGCAGAATGGAAGACACCCCCCCCCCCTCACAATGTGGCCTCATGCAGTGACCTTGCTGCTTGGCAGTGCCCGCCCCTTCCGTTTCCCAGAAACCAATCCTGTGAGGACACCAGCAGTTCCTGGGTCCCTGACCAATCGCAGTCGCCTGCAGCAGTGCCTGAATTGGCCCAGTTGACAAAAAATAAAAACAGACAAAAAAATTAAACGCTGCGGTGAAGACCCTGGCACGAGAGACCTCGATCCAGGGCTTCAGCAGGTCACTGGCCCTTGTGATTTAGGAGTCCTTGTGCTTCCACCACAGGGTGAGGCTTCAGAAGGGTTTTTTCCCTAATAAAAAACAAGAAAACCTCACACATATTTGTCCGGTCCAGAAACGCTGTTAAATTTAAAAGTCAGCCGAGCCACATACACTAGCGGTGTCTGGAAAAACACCCACAATGATCCCTCCAAGCTGCAGGTTCACCGTTTACCAATGATTAATTCAGGCACAGCAGAAAGAGATCAGCACCTTTGCAGGGTGGGAGCCGGTTTGCTCCTGATGGCACGCTATGTACTTATCTTTGATATAGTGAAATGTGACAATCCTTGACCACTACCGCCCCCCCGCCCCCGAGCCACATGCCACACAGTCCCCTACTTCTTATGGGGGGGGGGGCAGGTGGGGTCAACAATGCTCCCTCAATGAACAGCAGAGCCCGGGCGAGGAGTATCACATATTCCCAAACGTAGCGCGGTCATGCATCAGATTCACATACTCAAAAAGTGTCCTCTTTGAAGTGGAAGTCCTTCCAAGAACATCTTTAAAGTTCTGCCAACGTTTCAGGGGGGAGGAGAAATGGGGAGAACTCGAGTGAGCAGATTGGCTCTCAGGTGAGAGTGGAGAAAGTAGGTAAGAGCTAAGGAAACAAAGTTGATGGACACTCGCAAGGTGTGTTATTGATAGTAAACAGGGGAACGTGACACGTTTGGGGTGAGATGGCACTGACCTGCCCTGACAGGCAACGACAGGCATCGTGAGAGTGCCAGGCTGGGATACACAGGCTGTCTGGGAGCCAATCACACCACACTCACACATCCTGACATAGTGCAGCTGTTTACTAGGAGTGACCCAATTTGTCCACATGACATGTGACTGCAATTTGGACCAATCCCAGCTAAAGTAGACTTACTCATGTTGATTCCATATCTGTGATCCTCCGGAGAAAATAAATGAGAATTACATTCTTGTTTCATCCTGGCCAGCACCTTTGATTGATACAGGTTCCTCCTGAACCAGTCTATGTACAGTGACTTGTTGAGAGGTCCAAATACAGGCATCCCATTTTGGGGCACCGAAATGGGCTGGTCATCAATTTACTTTCTTGAGCTCCCTTCACCCAGCGCCCCGAGTTATTTGCTGAACTGCCACACTCAGCACTTCAGTGCGCGCAACACACACAACCACGAGGCAAATGCACACACACAAACTTATGGCAAAGAATGCATTGTTTGTGTATGAGCAAGATACCGAGATCGAAAGAGCGGCCTTCAAAGAGAGCGGGACTGATGCAGGGGGCTGATATCAAGGCCATGCTTTCACTACTGGAGAGATGGGAGCGTGAACAGGGAAGAAGCGAACCTTCAATAAAGGCAGACATGGTACAGATTCCCTCCCATGTGAGTCACGGCAAAAAGAAAATCGACTGCAGAAGCCATTTTTTACCCAGCGACAATCTGCCCTTACCCCATCCCCCCCCCCGAACACCAAAGTTCGGTTACCTTAGTGCGACCATTGATGACGCGGTTTCCCAATTGGCCGTTCATGGCGCTGTACATTACAGCCTCGTCGATGTGAGCCATGAGGGTCCCGATGCTCTCACAACCCGGCTCGCGACCCTCCACCCAGGTGATCTGGTCGCCCCGGATGTCACGTGACGGGATGGCTCTCTGGCTCACCAGCTGGCCGCCTCGGAACTTGCCGCTCTGCTGTAGCGTCTCCACCTCCTCTAGGACACGGTCACTCAGCGGCGGCCCGAGGAAGCCATCCTTCACACATATGCCGTAGTAACGCATGCAGGGCACGATGTACTGCTGTGCTATGCGCTCCGGCGACCAGCCCGCCACCGCAGACAGCGGGGATGTGCCCTGCGCTGGTGTGGCATGCGGTCTCGCACCCGGGGCTGGGTTAGCTGCGGCCAAAGACTCGGCAGCCCTGCAGCCTACGGACTGATCCCTGTGACCTGCACCGTGGGGATGCTTGTCCGTGACGGGCGACTTCATCGTGCCCGTTTCCGATTCGCTTTCGTCGATTTCGACCCGCCTCCTTTTGCGCTCCGCGGACAACTGCTCAACTCCAGCCTTGGTCGTTCCCGAACTGGCTCCTCCCACCGTGGGGTCGCGGATCCGCCGATGAGGGGGGGATGGCGAGTCACAGTTTGGTCCTTTGAGGTGCGCTGCTTTATCATCCCCGTTCTCAACCAGCCTCACACAGTTGGTTCCTTCCGCAGCCTCCCCCTTCTCCGGGTGGCCATTGGGAACCTGGGCCAAAGCGTCGCCACCGCTGCTCGCTGTAGGGGGCGCCACCCCGTCGATGTATGCTGGCAGGCCACTCTTCGCCTGTTTCTTTGAAACCGCCACGCCTGGCGAGACCGATCTCGAGGCCAGATCTGCCAACAGCTCCGCCTTCGTACCGGAGCCCACATAACCGTTTAGACCCATGACCTCCTTCAGCTTCGGTTCAGCTTCCCGGACCGAGTCCCTGTGTCCTATCTTGTCCTGCTTGGGCGAGGGGCTACCGACTTCTGACAAAGAGCTTTCGTTCAAAAGGTCAGAGCATCCCAAGCTCTCCATTTCATCTCGTCAAGTCCTAGATACACGTGTAGCACACCTCTCCCCATTTTCTACAGGATCCTCCTCGGAAAAGGGAGAGTGCAGCACAGCTGGCAGCCAGACAAGCAGAGAGAGGCACTGCAGTGGCGGAAAGTTTCATATTAAAAGTAACCTCTCCAGGATGGTTCACGTACAGCCCCCCCTCTGCCTCTCTTATCGTCCAGGTGAGAGTCTAGAGGCTGGAAAAAACAGCAATTAATCCTCTACATCAGAAAGCAAGAATGTTTGCATAAGTAGCTGGCTAACCAGACATGTCTGCCTTAACTGAACAATTTGCATGAAAAAAAAAAGTAAAATACAGATATAGATATTTGTATTGCATTTAAGGCAAATTGTATAGGGGAACCAACAGCTAGAATTAAATCTTCATCACCCGCATGTTTTTTTTAATTGGTGAGGTTTATTAATTGTTTTTTTTTTAACTGGGAGTATTCCCCTAAGCGGTCTTTGACAAGTCCTGAACTAACTTTAACATGTGCGATGTTTTCTGCTTCATGACTTCGCCAGCTTCAAATGTTTTAATGCACATGTCATGTGTGCAGTTTGAAACCGTTACATTTGTTATGTTCTGGGTTGCGATGAGGGAATTTTTTCTGCGTAGTACTTTGTAAAATAACCTTTTAGACGTTATACCACTGATAAAGCCATCCAATGCCGCACATGAACTGCTCGTCATGGGCATACGGTGACGAAGCTGCTCAACTTTTTTGACATTGAAGATTCAAATTTACAATAAAAAATGTCCTCGGATATAATAAAACACCAAATATTTGCCTTTCATAAGCCGATTTACGAAAGCCCGGTCACTGGTGTGTTTCACACTCAGGATGCCGGCTAATGCCATTTACAATAAACGACTAGTGCCAGTTTTATACATAATTAGCTACGCGGTAACAGAAACCCCCATATCAATCACCTTAAAATATCTATTGTAAAGTAAAAAAATTAAACATACATAGTTTAAGTTACAAAAAAAAACACAAAACAATGATGCGTTCGTTTTACCTTTGCCGCGACAAAAGTGAACGTAGGCGACGACGAGAAAATCGGTGCTGATACATAAGGCTTCCGAGAAAACCAATCCACCATGTTGCTATAAATGTATTAAATTAACTATACGAGTAATTTAACCTCTTGAATTATTTGTTTTATAAATCCCATTAAATGATATACGCGGTATGTTTCTAAACGTGCACACTCCCATACAGTAGAAAATACATTAAATTCTTACCCCCTGTAGCAGGCAGAGATACTGTACGTGACCAATCGCGGGTAGATATGATTTCCGGGATAGTGTCTCTGATATCTTATCTGCTCCCCCTTTTCGGTGGAATTTCTTCCGATTAATTAATGTGTTTTTGACGTGTTTACAAAATAACACAAAAACACACACATACCTACACAACGAGCACGAGAGGGACCACCGCGATGATGAAGCCACCGCGAGAGTCCCCTCGCGTTCGGGGAGAGCGAGCTTCGCTTAAGCTCGAGTCCCTCGCTCGCGACTCGCTCCGGCGTCTCGCTCTCTTTCTCTCTCGCTCGAGCACTCCGTCCCTCCCGCTCTACTCTCCATGAGCTACTCTGTCAATTACACGTGCACACACTGTGGTCACGTGACGCCGGGGTTGCTTCGAAAACAAAAAAAAATAACAATGATAATAAACACGATTCTTGACGACAGGAAATTGTTGGTACTGTTCAAATTGACGGAGGCGAAATAGCCAAATTGTGGATGAATATCCTGTGTGCCACAATATGTCAATATCACAATTAACAATATTTTATTAGTGCCATTGGAATTTCCCGTTGTTGTTAAACATCCCAAAATACAGCAGTATACTAGACGTAGGGGCACTATATATAAAGCAATATACGTATAAACTTAAAAGCATACTTGAAGAGGTGTTACTGCACGTTAGATGATTTTCTATCTAAACATTTCTATGGTTGAAATAAAATTAATAAAGGCCAGACCCTAAAGTAGAAACAAAGCAGGACGTGACTGTTTTTACTGTTCATCATAATGTCTGCCTTTTACCTGCTACCTCAAAACATAAATTGTGGTCTTCGGCGATCGGACTGTATTTTTGGTGGGGAAAAAAATTGCTAAATGAGAGGATCACTCGGTCATTAATGATACCGGCAGCAAAGCTCGGTGCTTATTCAGTTAAAATGTGAGCAAACAGTAATTTCAGAGACATGGATGTGTTCCTGTATTCAGCCATTTGCCTCCACGGCATGGGCAAATACACAATGGGCAAATATCCCAGCAAATATACACTCTTGCACAGTATATGAATACAGTCATTAGCAAGGCACGCTTAAAAATATACAAAATCTATTCTATGACACTGGATATTATAAGTGTTTGAAGAGTGAACAACATAAAATGAGCCCAAAGAATCCAATGGTGAAAAGAAAAACCTCTACAGCAAGTGATTTTTTGGATAATTCTTTACAAAGTCCAGAAAGGCAGGGGTGAAAAGTGGCAGAATTAGGTGAAAGAGCAGGAAAGGAAGCTGGAGAATTTGTAAAAGGGGGTCATTTAACTGATCAACTGCATGAAAGTGCAGGGCAGACACAGATCACCGTAAGCTGTTGGTCAGGCAGACAAACATGTCACTAACACTGGATATTTCACTGAGAATAACAACATTTAACACATCGGTAACCACAGTATTCATAAAAGACATTTCCATTTTCTTCAGAAAACTATATATTAAGAAAACCTGACAATATTCAACTTTGTATTGGCCAATTTTATTTTACTAGAGCAGCACTATGTGGGCCCCAAATTGTAATGAGTCTACTGGATTTTCTACCTTTCTGTATTTTTCATATTTGTTCTATCAGTAACAAGCAATCCTAATCAAAAATTATTCCTCCTATGCTCACTTGATGGAACAACTAATCATTCTTCAGGATGAAAACAGTGTCACTGTGACCATGGATTAACCATGGATTTATTTTTTATTATAATGTGTATAATTATGCAACATGTAATGTGCATATGCATGCAGGGTTTTTAATGATATTTTACTGTTCAAAATCAGTCAAAAATAAAGCTGGTCATTGTAACTTCAGTAGATGGGGCTGAGGTGGATCCAACATTACTAATCTTTGTGGACCTTAAACTGAGACTTGGGGACAACATGACCCATGGGTATTTGTAGCATTGCCCATGTCTTTGTGCTGATGGATCTTGATCAGTGGAAATACAAGGATACTCTATTTTTTCACTCAAAGCAATGTACGTAATCATTGTGTTTGTAGTGGAGTGGCCCTTTAAGTGCACAGATATTGTATGAATGTGACCTGCCCTTAATCCTCTGCCTAGGAACATTGCTTGCTTTCCCTGTACAGACAGCAGTTAATAAGTAACACACTCCAACCTGGATGGGGAGGGCACATTCGTTCCTGAGCGGGTCTGGCACCCCAAGCATCCATTCCAACAACCATCGTCACCGCAAAATCTGGCTAAACCCACCCCCTCCCACTTTCTCCCAAATGTCTGTAGCCTCTTATATAAGTGCAGGACACAATGAGTAGTGTGACACCTTTGTCAGAATGTGATGCATTTCAGCAGCGATGGACAGAGGGAGTCACAAATCAAAATGGGTGACTAACTGACAGCACACAGCAGACCTGCTATAAGTATGAGGCAATTGGCTTTGTGAATATCATGCAAAATCGTGTTTATATCTGTGTTTGCTTGCAATGTTTATTGCAGACTGTGTTATCACTAGGTGAATTTAGTGATCTATGACCAGGACTTTTTTTTACACTTTTAAGGCTCCCTACGAAGCAATCTGATGGTTAACCTTTTACATAACAGTGTGTAAATTGATCAGAACAGATGAATGTTTTTGTAAAGACAGGAATACAATACTATATACATTTATTATAAAATGGCTTGTGCCTATTGCATTTTAAATGTAATAATAACAAACAAACAAAAATCAGATTTTAATGGGCCGATCCCATTATATGAAAGTATGTCAAAAGTCTTAGAAGTCTGCATTTACTTAATCAACCAATGACTTGAAAAAACAGACCTGTTCTCCAACAAAATACATCAACCAAAAAAGAAAACAGCCCAGGAAAACAGATATAAATACATTTTATATGACGCATAAGAAGAAAAAAACAAAAGGACACAATATTTCCGTAAAGACAAAAAGGGGAACATGCAGACACACACCTGTACACACATACAACAGTGCGACGCGCTCGTAAACACCGGGGCTCACGTCTGCGCACAGCCCATGGCCAGCTTCCTGCATCCCGCTGCGCTCCCGCAGCCTCAGCAAAGCTCCTCGTCGTAGGTCCGGGAACCGTTAACTCTTTGCGACAACTTCATGATGATCTGGCCGTTTACAGTGGAAGCCATTTCACACGCGCTAACAAATCACCCCCGGTACCACCCATTCAGGCGCGATAATTATGTTTCATCGTATGCATACTGGTACATGTATATCACGTTAATAAATATTCCTTGTACATATATAGTAAAATAACTGCAAAGTGTAGCTGTTGGTATAGACAGAAACAGTTACGATCTGCTGCTGTTGTTGTGATTTCGTCACCATATAACCATAAAAAACATAAAAGAACACCCCAACAGGATTTTTGTTTCACTGGCTACAATATTTAATTTAGTTTGTATTACTTAAAAGAAACCATTGAAAAAAACAATACATTCACATTAACAAAACACTTTAATTACAAAATGATTAATAAGTAATAACGCTTTTTGGGAAATCAATAATAAATGCTAATGATCTACGTAAATCCCACCCTCTTTTGCTGTATCTATGGCAACATTGCGAATGATGAACGCTTTCCGTCGTTGTAAATGGATCTATGTAGGTGTAAATGGATCTATTTTGAGTAACACTATAATAATGTACAACGTTAAATTGGCTGTTGATGTTCTGACAAATATTCTCATCTTTCCGTTTATTTATTTATTTTTCTGCTGAAGCTGAAAACATATAAGCCATTGCCAAGGTCGTTGCTCCCTGAGCAGCTGGGCTGAGGTCCCCCAGAATGCACCTCGTGGAAGAGTGCCGCTCCGCACGTATACCTCTGTCGCGTGGACGCGCGAGCGCGGGCACGCTCACTCTGTGTGTCCGTGCGCATAGTTGTGCGTTCCGCGGTTTTGCCGCCCAATAGGCTGTTTCGAAAATACAGTTGCGGGTACATATTAGGAGGTCGGGGGTTGCAGATCGTTGGAGGTGCTTTTATAATGTTACAGGCAGCAGACTGTAAGGGAAAAAAAGAAATTAATTATTATGAATGCAAGTGGCTCGTATTACTGAATAATACTGAATCGCCAGCCAGGGAAAGTCAGACGCACATGAGGAGGAGAGTACGTTTACGTGACGTCAATCATAGTGCACGTCTTTACTGGTAGCTACGGTTATAAGGACGAGCAAAACCGTCGCTTTCTGCACGCGACTAGACAGATCAAGGCATGACTAATTTGCTGTGGCATCATATAAAAACACAAGGGAAAGAAGGACAAGGAGAAGTGAGTGAGATAAGAAGAGAAAGAATGAGAGGCAAACACACACACGTTGCAAGGTGAAAGAGTTAAGTTAGCTTGTTATCTAACGTTACTTGTCAGTGCTACAGAAATTTCAGGGGCGGAATTCTCATGTTACCTGTATCAAGTGGGTCCGCCATTCCCTACAGCTATGTGCATCTAAAGCAGTGAATGCTACCCCTAAATGTGGAGTATATGGCTTCTCAGAGCTAAAGATTGCTTTCAAATGCTACTCAGCTTTTTCAAAAATATGCAGTTAGTTGCACAAGACCATAAATGTAGGTGAAAATTCCTTGAAGATACTGCAGTTGTCTGAGTAGGTGGCTTGCAATCAGTGAGTGCATAAACTGCATCCTTGCATGAGTTAAAGCTACATTTCCAGCTGACAAAAGACAGTGGAAGAAATTTACAGCTGAATTTATCTACCAAATGTACAATGACAGCGTAAATGTAATCCAGGATTGCTAACTGTCACGCATCTGGTGTGACACACTTTCAGACTCACACTCACGCAAGAAATATTATGGCAAATCTATATTATTCCATTGTAAACCTAAGATTAGTTACATCAGAAGCGTCTGGGCAGTTTGCAGTCCCTACAGACTATATACACTGTAATATAACTTGCATACATGTTAATGCGTGTGCATGTATGTGCAGACTTGTCTCGAATTGAAAATCTCACTCCAGCCAGCTGACCAAAATTGGCACCCCTGCTAATCCACCTTAAATTTCTCCAACCCATTGTGTCATAATTAATTAATAAGATTAATAAACCTGAGACGCCCAACCCTGCCTAACTCCTTGAAGAAATCATAACATTCTATCAATCTCTTCTTGAGTGCGTAACACTTCCACAGCTGTTTCAAAGCTGGCATGACATCAGGGAATTTACTTTCTCTGATGAGCATCTTCTGCCTCTTGATGCTGTAGAGTTTGAGGTGCATCAATGGGGATAAATGATCAAATGCTGTTGGATTTGAAAGGCTGGTATAAGAACTACATGCTGATGTTGGTCAGAAATGAGAAAGAGGCTTCCAGATAACATGAAACAACTAGAGGCTCTCAAATTTCTGTCACCAAGCCATGCTTTATGTGCAGCAAAGAGATGATCTTACTTTATTTTTTCTTTTAAAAGGAGATTTAGGAAAAGCAGACCAACAGTGGAGAATCCTACATAATCTGAATTGGAAAAATAAGGAAGACAGCAAAATTGAGAACTTCTGGATAGAAATTGCAGGGCACCCAGATGATAGGGATTTTGAGGAACTCATCAGTGTTGCCCTATCTCTTCTTGCTTTGCATTTCAGTAGTTCTGCTGTTGAGCAATCATTTTCCCAAGTGTCTCTCATAAAGAATAAATTGCGAAACAGAATGGAGCAGACATGCGTTAAATGCGTGCTTACATGCCGAAGAACAGAATCTGCAGTCATAAATTCAAACCATCTGCAAGGATGCTCTCTCTTCACTGCAGATATCTACTCAGCTCCAGCTGAGAAAGATGAGGAAGAGAGCACTGATCTATAACAGAAGAAAGCATTAAGATTATATACAGTTCTTGATCAAAGCAGGGAAAGTTTTATGTGTGCTTGTGTTTGTCTGCGGAATGACAACTGATAACATATGGACAGGACAGACCAGAAAACCTATAAATAGTTAAGGTAACCTGAAATTTGGAATCATATTGGAAGGAGACCAGGCACAGAAGAAGAGACACTGAACAAAAGGACAGAGTGAGTGGTAATATGCATTCTAAGAGTGTATATTTTAAAAATTATAACATAGGTATAAGTTTTTATGACCTTCATTCCAGTGTAGGACAACTGTGTCAGTGTTGGTACTTGCATGTAGATAACCAATGAGGAGAGACCAGGACAAAAGAACAATCAAGGGGGAAATATGAATACAAGTCATTGAATCCTTTTATGGTAACATAATTGTATTTAACTACAGCATTAAAATGTTAAGCATTTGAATGTGATCAGCATGCAAAATACAGAACTCTTTGGGATACTGGGATTGTAAGTGTGTGTGTTTGTATGATATACTAGTGACTAAAACTGGGAAAATCTGTCCCATTCTTTATATGTGTTAAAATTTGAATGTGCATTTTACAGCACTATTAAGATGACAATATGTCTATTGAACATTGCTAAAGCAAAAATAAGCATAGTAAAAATTCCGTTGAACGATACAACGATACTGTGGTTTTTTTTTTCCCTTTGGTGGCAGTAAATACGTTTTAGATGCTACAAGGGTATGTTTCTCCTCATGAAAAGATCTGCAAAAGTGGCCAATACACATGTCTTTAAAGAAAGAAGTTTAGAAACTGATTTTGCGTTATTGGGTACTATGTTTGAATTCTAGAGATGTTTACGTAAGAAGATGCCTTCATGGGAAAAGTAATGCTATCTGGTTACTGCCGGACTGGGGAAGAAGGAGGAGTGCAGCCATATGCGCAGTTGTGCATTTGTTTGGGGAAGATATCAGAATAATGGATATAAATAGTCGTGAGGGCAGTGTTTTCAGTCAGAGAGGGAGGGACAGAAGATTCGCAGTGGGAGCAACAGGACAGAAAGTTTCTATGAACGGCCTAAATATAGCACTTACGTATGAAATGGCTGGTCTTCCCAATAAACATTAATTACTAAGAGACACATAATGAATAGACAGTATATGACGCGAAACGACCGAAGGAGTATGAGAGGTTGAAGGAGAAATTGTACCAAAGGAGCAAAAGAATGAGATTTATCTTTTGTCCTTTTTAGCTTTTGGGAAACTGGCAATCCTCATTTTTCCATTTAACAAGACACTGCCCAGGCATTTTCACATTATGCCTCTCAGTTTACTATGACTCTGTCTTGTTGGGTAAAAGTACATTGGTCTGCGTGGCAAAATGGTTCACTGGAAATGACCTGAGAAAGCCTGTGATTCGCATAGCAGGAAACAAAATTGAAAAATCTAAATTCATCAAAAGAAAGGAAATAATTTATATGCTGTACATTGCTATCACTGTAAATATGAACTGTATAAATAAACTGTACTGGGCATATATTTAGACTTATATACAGTTCTCTTGTGTATGACTGGATGTTTATTTATGTGCTCTGTGTGTTGACCTTTCCCTCCCCTTTCTCTTAGATTATCTGGAAAAAGTTGTCATGTATGGATGATTCACTTGGAGAGTTATTAATATTACTAGGAGCACTCTCTGGGCCCTGAATCACACACGTCCTCCCCTACTACCAGTCGTTTCCTTGAACCATCACTCTTGATCTATGGCATTTCGGGAACTGTGTAACACGACCAGACAGGAGGTGCTTTCCAGCTCTTCTTTATGTAGCAAGAATGTTAGAGTCATACGGGAAGGCTTCTTTTTGTTGACTGTGATTCGTCGTAAGTCGTCAACACCGGCGTCACTTTAAATGTTTCGTTGTCGCGTAAATTAAGAATGCTTTAGCGCCATCTTTTGGACATAAAGTGAAGTGACAGAGAAAAGAAATCCCCATTCAAAGAAATGACTTCTCCTTAAATTCTTCACAATGGTAAATACCTCATGTGTTCTGCAAATCGCTGTGTACACGTGGTGTAGGTGAAGTGTCTTGACTCTCTTCCCTAATTTGTCTGGCTCTGCAGGTTAAGACTCTGCTAATAATTGGAAGGTCACCAATTTAAGTCCTGTGATTTCAGAAATCATACCGGGGGAGGTCGGGGATATTGAGTCTGAATGGACACTGTTCCGGGCCTCCATTGTGGAAGCGGCCGTACAGA
>JAODJW010000036.1:9631459-9645539 GCA_026777045.1 Hyperopisus bebe | reverse complement strand
TATCTCTCCTGAAGCTGCTACCCCCGCGACCCGAACCCCGGACAAGCGGACGGTAATGGATGGATGGATGGATGGATTTCAGAAATGGGCCCTGAAGCAAGGGCCTTAACCCCAAGTGTCGCTACAACTGACTGACCCCACTGTCTGATCCTCGCTTGTATGTCTATTTGGACAGTAGTATCTGGAAATTAAATGAATATAAAAATATAGTCTGTAGGCTTCCCATAGATTTTAACTGTTCCATACATGAACATGTACTGTTCGTGTGTGTAGCGAAATGCGTTTTTCACCTGCTTCCTGGTTTGCGGTCGAAATGTAGTAGGTAATAACAAAGAAAAATATATAAGTAGAAATTAAAATAAAGAAAAATGAAATAAAACAAAAGAGGACAATAATAATAAACAGCAATGACATCAGAAATGTACGGCAGTGTTTGTCAGGAAGATGTGAAATGTAAAAGAGTGAGGAATAGTGTAACATGCAGAAGAGTGGCGTGCTATAGCCCTTATTGAATCCTTATGTAGTATAGTATAGGTGAGTATTAAAAGGTGCATTTATACTATACTACTAGTATAGGTGTAGTATAGTATAGGTGAGGAGTAAAAAAAAAATAAAAAATAAAAGAAACTCATTCAGGCTGTGGTAGCATCTTCCTGAAAAATCTTCGGTATGTTTTTACCTATTCTAGGCATTAAAACTATGGCAGGTGCATTTATTATCAATTGACCAACACCAACTGCATTAATTTAACTGGCCTTAAACACAGTGGAAGATTTCTTCCACTACTGCCCACGGCCAAAGTGAAATAGGGTGTGTTCTGGCGGAGTTATATTGCGCCTTATGGCCTTCCAAATACAACTGTCAGAATTTGGCATCAAGGCCAACGGTTCCTGTTGCAGAGAATGCAGAGAGCCAAAGATTTCTGAATCCTCTAATGAACCCTAGTGCTACATAAAACCTACCTGCATCAGCATGGTACTTTATACCATGTGATATAGTGGATAATGATGGTCATCAGTTACCTGCCAGATTCAGTAGAACAATGAAGGCACTTGCTTGTATGTATATTTGAGGTAAATACAGCAGCCCTCAATCATCCATCCATCCATCCATCCATCCATCCATCCATCCATTTATCCTGAACAGGGTAGTGGGTTTTCCACAAATGTGGGAGCTGTTTACTGAATTATCAAGTCAAGACAAGTGGGGTTTTGTCACACCAGCCAAACACAGTGTACACAGTGTACAATGGCAGGAAATCGCATTCTGCACACTGCAGTCACTCTATATGTACAGATGCTCTATGGGTTATGATGGCCCATATTACGATATTTTGATTTTATAATAAGTAAATGTTTTTCACTTGCAGTACATAATTCAATCAATTACATAAGATATCCAACACTTTTACAAATATAAATTGGGCTTTGTGTTAATGATTTTGCTCAGCTGTATGGTAATCTAACTGTTCTAAGCATGTAGGCTAGTCTAAGCTATGATTTTTTGTTAGGTTAGGTGTACTGTATTAAAATGCATTTTTGCCTTACGATATTTCAGATAGACTCTGTCGGAATGTAACTCCACTGTAACCTGGGTAGAGGCTGTGCATTTGATGGACCTTGCCCATTTTCTTTTGCCCAGGAGTGTTTATTATAGTGTATTTCACAGACAGTCTTGGGACACTTGCTTAATTCTGTATCAGTGTTTCCAAATCCTTGGTTTAATAACAAAAGTCAATTGACCAGTGAGGTTTAACATATCTACACATATCTTCCACACAGACATTTTTTGCAGACTCATTCAGTTCTTTTCTAGCCATAATGCTGTAAGTTGAAATTGTAGTCATTGGCTCCCAAAGGGGAACTAAAGACAAATGTTTGTCATATTTATGTCATTGCAAAGGTGTTGCTAATTAAAAAGCAACCAATGAGACTGCTTGGCAATTAACTTTTAAACTCAGAACAGCTTTTAGAACTATAATTTTGGACTCAATTTATTTCTGCTTTAAATGAATATTTTACTTAAATCTACTGATAGTTTCTAATGTGACATATAATTTTCGTAAACAAAAGAATAGATTTTGTTATAAAAACAGTAAATTTGCTAAATTTTACTGAATGAAGCAAGCATCCCAAGACTGTATAAAGTGCAGAGATAGACAATATAAGTGCAAAAACAGAAAACAAAACGAAACAATCAAGGTATAACAATATAGAGTGATAGTGCTCTTTGGAGTTAATGTAAAGTCCAAATCCTGGGAGGAGGGCAGCAATAGGTTTGGAGTCTGGATAGCCACGGGGACGAAACTGTTCTTATGAGAAGGTGTTCTCCACTTCTTTGCCAATGTGTAACATTCAAAAGTGTCTCGTGAACTAGTTTGTAACAGTCATAGCCTTATGCATAGTCATGCATTCATTCAGTAACTTATTTGTGTAGTGTCGAATGTGAGTCTGGATTGCAATCTGACAACCTTTTAAAAGCAGTAAAACATATGATAACAGTTTTTTCTCTGTCTTATGGGATTCCTTCTGAAATTGTTTCGCTCCTACAGTCAAAAAAATTGCTGTTAAGTGAACAGTGTTCTCTACATTGCCCTTATGTGTGTGATTATGTGTGTGTGTTGGCCTGCAGTCATCTGGCATTCCATCCAGGATATCCTCTCGATTATTCTGTGTGTTTCCTGAGATAGTTTTCCCTTCTCGTGAGCACTTAGGAGACGGATGGATGGTCTACGACTGGTGATTTTTCCATGTGTCCAGTAGATGGCGCCAATATTTAAAACAGCTCCTTACGTTTATATGCACCAGTACAGCTGTGTAGCACTTGTTGAATGCCTGTAACTAAAATATACAGTAGTTTGTTTAAAAACATTTGCTATAATTGTAGAAGAAGGATGAAATAAATAAGTGAGCCATTTAACAAAACGTTCCTTTTTTTGTTATTAGCGCATACGGTTATAGCAACTTCCTGTTGTTTTACAAGGTGCAATTCATTATTTACAGACAGCAGTTAATGTTTCTTTAAGGCTCACACAGTTAATAAGCTGTCAAGGTAATAATTCATCTTCATTCTTCATCTTCTATATACTATTGCAATATTTTGGCTGGAGTGCATTTAGATACAGGTGGCACAGAGAGATACTCTCAAAATGTAAAAAAAATGCAATGACATCATATTCATTAGAATTAGAAGCCTGTTCCCCATAGGAGCTGAATCGTAGATTATTTCCTGTGAAAGCCTAGAGTACCTGCTCTGGAGTGTGATGCTATTGATGTGACTCCAGAAGGTGTGTCACTCTTTGGAAAAATGTAACACTGAGAAAGTTAAATTTCCGTACAGAATTTTGGAAACAATTTTCTGTTCCTCTATGCCTTTCTTTTATAAAAAAAATATTTAAATATGATTTGGTATTTGCTGTTATGACAAAATGTCAAGGATAATTTGATTTATGTGGAAATAGAGTTTTGTGGAAAATAATCCCACCCTCTGTGACAAGATTTTCAAATCAATCAATGGACAAATAGTTTGTGATCAACATAAATAGTAGGTCAGCCTTTTTGGTAGCCATTTTCAGTTACAATATGTTTTATATTGTGTAAAATCGATAGACTAGTGAACACAAGTGGATTTTTAATTTGAGATGATTTATTATTCACTCATTGTGTGTGGGGTACATCTTGACCCCCCTCCATTAAATGCTGCAGTGAAGCAGATGGCATCTTGTCCTCGGTGCCCTTATGCCTTATGCTTGGTGATCCCTGCAATCTAAATATTAATATGTGGTTAATGAACCTGGGTGGCTGGACAGACTGCATAATATTTGAGATTTATCTTCAGTAAAACATTCTGACACAGACGGTCAGGTCTGTTTTCCTACCTCCTCACTTTGCAGTCATATAATTAGCTGAAATTTATAACCAGGCTTTCAGCTCTTCTGCAAGTTTCTCCTGACTAGTAGGTGATGGTGTTAAACCATTGATCTGTCCTTTCAAATAAAGCATGAGCTAAGTGCCTTCATTTTAACATCAGTTAGTGGGGCTGTGTCTTGTTCTTTTAAGCGGATTGCTGCCATTTTAGTATCCCGCCAAGTATAAAATCACTTTTTTAAGTTTGGAGATTTTCTTGTGATCCTAGGAATAACTGGTGACCATAAATTTTCGTTTTAAAGAATTGTTGCATTGTGCATATTTATATATTCTAGTATATATAGTATAGTGTAGTATGGTAATATAAACTTCTGTACTTGTATAGAATAGTATACTGTAGTGTAGTATAGTTATTTAATGTTATTAAAGTTATTATGTAGGCATAGGGGCGCCGTAAGGGGGGGAAGTTAGAATGATTCTAGAATGAAAAACTTTGGAAAATTACTGGATTGGTCTGGACTGAGGGGCCCAATATCTCTGGCAATACTTAATTTCATTGTAGTTATTTAACTCACTTGCTCAACGACAAAGAAAAATTCATGATCCTTGATTCAATATAAATTGATCTCCTTGTTATAATCTGGGAGGGAATAGAAAATATATTGGTTATATCTCAAGTTTAGTGCACTGTTCTGGTACACTACTGATGTTTTAGTGTGTGAACCAAATTCACACTTTTCTGTAATAACACACAGTTTTTAAAGTGTGCATTTTAACACTCCTCCAATCATCTTTCTTAGCGCTTGAAATGTGAAAGCAGAGCTCAAACACAGATGTGTTTTTCTGCGCCCATTAATGTACTAGAATTACAATAAAAATATTTAGCTATATAAACAGTTGACACTGCAAGCGCATCAACTATGTAACTAAATGTAGTGTGTCATACAGATGAAATTCAAAGAAAAAAAAAAACCTTTTCCCAGTGGGACTGGCCAGACAAAATATTTTGTCCTGTCAATAACAAAAGATCAAATATATATGCATGCTTTGATGACCTAAGGTGTGGAAAGATATGCTGTGTTAATAAATTGAACAAGGTGTGTGTGTCAATAATTATGTCAGTGTGAACTATACTGGCTGAATTGGATGTTTTGTTTACAAAAACAAGTCAAACAGGTTTCTCTGGCAAACTTTCAAGTGTTTAAGGGTGCAGGCACATCTATTTAAGCACTTGATTACTTAGAGTATTACCATTCTAAGCACTAGATTACTTTGAGTATTACTATTCTACGCACTTGGTTACTTTGAGTATTACCATTTTCAACCCAGGACATGAAGCAGCACAGTGAATGGACGGTTATCCCAGTGAAATAATGAATATTAATTACACTGCAAACAGATAATGATAAATATTATAGGATGAAATTATAAGCTTCTTATCGGCTCGTTTAGCTATTTTTTTACACATGGAATGTATAAATAGGGAAGTTTGGTGAATATTTACTTTTGTGAATTTAATTTTAGGATGAAGGTTAGTCATTTACCACTGTGTTGCTTTTGGAACACGCGGCATCGATCTCTTATTGATTGATCTCCCAGTCCAATCAGTACCCTCATAAATGTTGCGTTTAGGCCTGTTATGCGTGCCTGGTTTCACTGGTTCACTGGCATTTCTTGGATCATTGATGTTCCCTCAGAAAATAGATTCTGATGTCAATTAAAGTACAGCATGCATTAACAGGCTCAAGTGCCTTGGCAAACAGACAGCGCCACTTTAATTCTTTATTTTTCTTGGGTTTCTCACTCTAGCACAGTAACAATCAAACTAGTAGCAAATAGCCCCAAATTGGAGAAACTCATGCAATTTGTCGTAACATAAAAGGTAATTCATACACAGTAGTTACAATCAAGACTGATTCTTTGTTAAATGCCGAAAGAGCAGAAGGCTGCTGTAAATGTGTACTGGTCTCCACCCCATTTGCCGCCCATGGAAAGGTATGTTGGCCAAAGGTGGAACAGATGCAGCTGCTATCGAAGAAACGTGGGCCCTCGTGAGAGCTAGGGAAGGCAGTGGCGAGGGGGTCTGCCTTGGATTGTGTGTGAGGGTCAGTGGGGTCAGTGGGGTCTATTTCAGCTCTTCTTATGCCAGAGGTGAGTGTTTCTGCTTGCCATGGTTTGGAATAGACAGAGGTAGATTAAATAAGGAAGGAAGCAAGGGATTAAATCACATTAATTAAAGAGGTGAGAAGAGAAAAGAAGGAAAAGCCCTATATAATTTTACCTCCTTGAAAAATCCAGGGATCTTTGAATTAATGTGCAGTGAAACATTATGATTGACTGGAATTCCATCTGAGGTGTTCCCCAGTCTTCCCCAGCTCTCCTATTCTTGGGATAGGCTCCAAACTCACCACAGTCCTCTCCTGGATAAATGGCTGGTTCGATGCTACATCAAGGGGTGGTGTATCTTCTTTCCATGAGTCGGTCAGATCCAAGATCATGTCAGATAAACTTCAATGGGAATCGATGACGGCAGTTCACTGTTTTCGTTTGTTTATGAAAGGAAACAGCTCAGTGTCGTAAAGGCCTGCAATGAAATGCTTGCCTTTTAAAGATGTTTTTCCATCGTCTCTGGACTATCTGCAGTATGTGTTTTTTATTACATTTTGTCATCTTTTATATGATATTCGTCTTTTATATGGCATTGTATTTTTATGATGGCTTTTTAATGTTAATCTTTAAAAAGATAACATGTTTGATGTGTTGCTCATTCCTTTTTGTAAAAAATGTTGCTTTCAGGTGAATTTTATTGTAAAAACACATGTGCCTAGTGCAGGTAAGTTATAGGGGAGATTGATTTTTAGATTGATAGTGCATGCGCCTGAGAGGAATTGGGCAGCAAGCTCAATTTAGAGGCAAATTTTTGCACGTACCTTAACTTAAATCCTTCATCATTCCAGAACTAACTGGTGAATGTGTATAATTTAAACAAACCGACATTATTCAAGATTATGTAAAAAGTGAACTGCAACCAAATCTGTCCAAACCTAACTTTGTATTGTCTGTATACTGGAGACATTAGCTGTTCACAGAGGATAAAATCTTTGATGGATGTGCAGTATCTCTGAGTCTCCGAAATGTGTTGTCTACAGGAGACTCATTGGAACACTAACATTCCATCAGAGGAGCACCATCTGTCAGCATGGCTGTAAATGATAACATGTCCAGGGCAAAGAGAGGCAGGACATCGCCCGAAAATCTCCAGTGCAGCTTGGTGCAATTTCAGTCACATCCCATTTGTTTCATACATCCCCACAGTTCTGATATAGGCCTGCTATCCAAAAATTAACACATGAACAACCCTTAGAACCAACTGCATCAAAATCACATGTTACTTCTTTAGCTCAAACTCAGCATAGAAGTAAGACGGATATAATAAAAAGAAAATATTGTGAAACCTTAGTAGAAAAATGAAATAAAAGCACAACGAAGAGAGTGAAGAGTGAGGGTGTGAGAGACAGAAGAATAAGATCAATGTGGTCATATTTAAGTTCACTCCACTAATGGCTTGCTAAATTAGCATTATCCTTGAAGATCTAGGTGTAGAGAGATGAGAGGGTCATGCAGTTGGGCCAGGATTTTGAGTGTTGACATGCTGCTATGTCTTTACGCTTATGCTTCTTAATGTCAGGGGTACCGTGTCCAAGAACAGTAACCGTACATGGATCTACTTCACTATCAGAATACGAGTCCTGTGATCTTAGCAGGAAGGAAACATTGAGGCTGACAGGAGTTATTTACGGCGAGCAGCCTGAAGGATAAAGAAGTAATTATAAAATGCCAGGCCTACAAAGTGATTCAAAAAGAGAGACAAACCCAGAGGTCATTGGATGGCGCTGAGGTTCCCCCGGAGAACAAGTTTGTTCCAGCCAAGGTCGACGTTTCAGTGGGAACAAGATGAGTGATAAGTAATTCTGAAGATAACTCTGTGTTATTCTGTGGCATATCTTCTGAGTAGATATTACTAACAATTTGCATGCACTGGGTGCAGACACAGCTGCAGGGAGTAGTAGCAGGCAGATGAAGGGTTAGGGATATTTCCTAGGGTTTATTGTGGAAGAACTCACCAGAACAAAAGCTATAAGGTTGTGAACACACAAACTACTGACCCACAGCTTGCCATGAAGTGGCTTACTCTCTGCTCAAGATTCAGGATTTGGGTATGGAGGCACAAGACCCCAGGTGCCCCCAGGTGGAGATACTTATTATCTACACATGATATTATTAATACTATTACTAGATGGCCCACCCTTGCCACTCTACAGTAACAGGGCAGGTCATGACAGTTAAGTTTGGGTGAGAAACAAACAGTGTAATAGGGCGGAACCCTTTAAAGAGCTTCCATAACAACAGGACCTTCAGAACCAATTCTAGAATCGCAAACTTGTTCGAAGAGATATCGCAACATGTTTACGATTATCTTATGCTATTTTCTTAAGAAATTGTTGTTGAATTATTGAGTTGCTTGTATCACATAACTTTAAATACTATTTATTTGGCTATAACCTCTTGAGAAGCTGGACTTTGTCAGCTGTTTTGTTAACTTTGCGTAAGCCAGTGCTAGATTTCATGGAATCTGCATCAGATTGTCATTTTACTCTGTCTGGTCTGTTATGTGTTCTGTCTGTGTCTTTGATGGAGGGGGGTAAATTAGACTCTAGCTAATGCCTGCGGACGTGTCTTCAGTCTTGCAGAGGCTTGTTTTGTCAGATAAAGGATGAATTTGTTCAGCCAATAGCGTGTGTGTGCTTGTAAATTTGCAGGCCTGAATGACAAGAGAGCATTTCTGGGTGTTACTCTCAATGGGAGCGTCTTTTGGTCCTCAGGGACCCCCCCAGCTTCCTGCTAGACTGTCTTTATTTTTCCTTCCTCCCAACTCCCTACCAGAGATCTTTGTGTGTAGGGGGGGGGGGGGGTGATCTCATAGTGCTGGGGATAAGTGACTCAGTAACTCTGCTGTGGCCTGTGGATGGGGGGTGGGGTGTGGTGGTTGGCCATGTGCTACTTCTAGGTCATCGTCATAGGTCACCTGCTAGCTCAGTACCCTTAACTACTGCTTCATTTCACATACTGGGTTGCAGACACTGCAGAGGCCCAGACACACCTGTTTGCTCTTTCTCCACTTTCAGAAGTTTATTTCCTCCATATTTCTCCTGGTGTCTCCCTTAGTCTTTCCAAAAGGACTTTCCACCTATTCTGTTCTGATGTCTTCCAATAAAATCGCTCCTCCCTTCTGATCTCAAACATAATAAAACAAAATATTAACGACACATTGCAATATTAATATCAGATGATTTTGAAACACCCATTCGCCACATAGGCTGAGACAGTGGGTAGTACTGTTACCCCCAGGGTTAGAGGTTTGACTCCCACAGCTATTTGTGGAATCTCGTTGTTCACTCTCTGTTTTGCAGTTTTCCTCCTACAGTCTGAAAACGTGCCATTAGGCGTCACTGAGCTGCCTGAAGGCATGATTGGGTATGTGCTCTGCATTGGCCCGGAATCCTGTTCAGGCTGTACCCAGAGATTTATGGTGATAGTTCCAATGTCTGTGCAATTCCGTGTTTGAGTATAGTAATGGATGTGTGCAAATACAATAAAAACGCAAGTAGAATACACTTTACAGAATCATCTAGAAATTAAAAGGTTCACTGGCTAGCACAGTCAAAAAACTGTATCGCTCCATGCTTCTGTAATCCTTCCTTCCATCCAATTTTCTTCTTCCAGCCAAATGCACAGACTGGTTACTATCAACATAGGGGTCTCCATTTACACATTATTGCTAACAGAAACAGATATTACTATAACCACAATGAAATATTTAATATGAAAAAATAAGACAGACATGAAATTGTTGAATAATGCATAATAAAATACATTAAATAAAATAATTATCTATGCCTCTAACGAAGAGGAAACCTCTTTAAACATGGTTAGAATATACAAACAGCACACATTAAATTCAGATTACCAAGGAAGTAATCTAACAAATAACTAAGTAGATCCAAAATTTTAGTAACAAATTGTGTTTTCAGCCCCCCCCCCCCCTCCCAGACTGGGATTGGAATAATCCGCACAGTGGCACTGCTTATGTTGCTGTGCTGCAGTGTGTGGATTAGGCAGGAAAGTAGGCCAGCATGAAAAGCAGCCTGTGACTGCACTAGTGATGCTGACACTGGGATTATGCTGGCAGGTGAATCCAAGGCTGAGCCACAGGAGCATGGCCAAGCCCCAGATACGTGTATGAACCCAGCCTCCGTTTCACTGCGTTCTGTCTATTTTAAAAATGCGCCGGTTGGCTTGAAATTATTAATTGCATGGTGGTTCCGTCAGGTCAAGGGATGGGAAGTGAGGTCCTGGCTTAGTACTCTGCGGGACTGTGGGATTAAGAACTGGCCTTGAGCTAGACAGGCTCAACACACCAAGATAAATTCCTCCACGATAAATATTGCCAGCCCGCAAACCCATCAGCCCTCTCCTGTGACCCAGAGACATGCATTTAGGTGAATTAGTGTTTATAAATTGCCCACAGACTGTCCCATCCAGGGTTTTCCCCTGTCTGCACTGCGTTGTATGGTCTTCAGATTTCCCACAGCTCTGCACTGCACGCACATCATTTAAAAGTGGTTTGTTTTGCAGTGGCCAGTTAATCCATGAAAAATACGAATAGATCGGCATTTAATCAAAATGGTCAGTTTCAATATACAAGCAATAAATGCAGATATATTTTAAAGCTGTACAAAACTTCAGACAGATGCCTGGGGTCAGGCTAAATGATAATATGTAATGTAGTTTGCTACAGGGGATTATGGCCAGTTTTTGTTGATAATCCATCTGTGGCTTATTCCCAGGTCTTGTTACTGGAAGCAGTCAGAAATAATAAACCCTGGTCTGGTACCCCCTGAAAGTACCCCTGAAACACTGATAATGACCGCTGGCGATGCTTTGGTTACCACTGTCTGGCCAGCTCCACCTGAAAATGTACTAGAATGACTGTCCTATTGACCTGAGGAATCACACTTAGCGATGCGTACAGATCAGACAGAAAAACCTGTTACTCCTCATCAATTCAGTTAGTTGAATTAAAATGTACAGATATAGCACTTTCGACATGGGACATTATCACAAAGCATTTAGAGAGACCCAAGGTCCCCAGAGACTCTAGGGGGGCCTGCACTGGGCAGTGCAAGTTAGCAGAAGTAAGCGAAAACGTGAATTCAGGCAAGTAGCGGGAGACCACAGGACAACAGGCGCATTATGGAGCAGGCAGGTAGGCCTGCAGGTGGGCTGGCACAGGCAGAAAGGAGGTAGGCCTGCAGGTGGGCCAGCACAGGCAGAAAGGAGGTAGGCCTGCAGGTGGGCCAGCACAGGCAGAAAGGAAGTAGGCCTGCAGGTGGGCCAGCACAGGCAGAAAGGAGGTAGGCCTGCAGGTGGGCCAGCACAGGCAGAAAGCAGGCAGGCCAGCAGGTGGGCAGACAGCAGGCAGGCAGGCAGGCCAGCAGGTGGGCCGGCACAGGCAGAAAGCAGGTAGGGCAGCAGGTGGGCCGGCACAGGCAGACAGCAGGCAGGTAGGGAGGATGCTGGGCAGGCTGGAAACTCCCTTGTGTCTGGACCTCTGACTGATTCACCCTGGAAGTGGTGAGAGTAAATGGAAAGTGTGTCAGCCATAGCAGAACAGGAGAGATGCAATGCAAGAGAGCATGGTGGGTGTCAGAGTGACAGCACTGACAGGACAGTCCATCTAACATCAGCAAGAGGCTATCGGAACAAATTTAATCACTAAATTAAATGATTAATTCATTTAATCACTCCGTAGCTGGGTATCTGTAATAAGGTCGTAGTGGGGATAACCCTTGGTATACATGCCAAATCAATGACATTTAGTTTAATGAAACTTGGAGCCCTTGATCCCATGGATCTGGGAGTAAAATGAAGAGTTTAATGTTCAGTTTCCAAGGCTACGTTTCCCATCAGGCTTTGAGGTGGTGGTGGGGGGGGGGGATGAACCTCTAAGTCCGTGCAACTTGACACTCTCACTACACAACACAGTTCACGTGAATATAACGAAAGTTATAAATCATACATTAAACCCTGATATTACATTATTAGTGTGTTGTACACAAATAAGATCCACAGACCGACAACTATATTAATAGGTGATGCATGTTGCCATAGCAATATTGGCAGTGGTTGCTGTTATGGTTACAGTCAAAGCCCATGACTACTTGGGTGTACAATTAGCTAGCATAAGCCATTTTAAAATGTTCTCACCTGACATGTTAATGTTTGCATGCCAACATTAGGCTATAATATTGTTGTAGCAATCAAAATGACCAACTTGCGTATTTCATGCCTTGTTACATCTGCTGTGCATTACATAAACACTTTACACAATGATTGCCATTGTGATTATTGTCAAATGCTCTCTGCGACCTTGCTGTTGACCTTTCCCACCCCCACAAAAAAAAAACCCTTATCGAGATATACAGACAGATATACTCAAATACTGTGAGAAATCTGAGACCCATGGCCATTAAGGTTAGTATTCGGGCCAAAAGAATCTAAAAGAATCATGCGCAGTGCAGAGACATTTTGGGGTTGGGAATAGAATGCATTTGATTATACTGTGAAAGTGGAAAGGGTTGGAATTCCTGCACTTCTTCCTGTTTCTCTCGGCTCACAGAACGTTACAGTAATGGCATTGACCTCTGCACTGACTTTACTTTTTTCCCTGATATCTTCAGGCCTCAGTAAATCTTTTCATTTGATCTTTATTCTCAGATTACAGGTAATGGACTGCTGGCTCAAACTTTCTCCCCGGTCTTTTGATGAGTAGATGTTGTCCTGCACGTGTATCATGCTTCATTCTGCAGTTTCGGTCCAGCTGCTTATTTGTTGGGCAGTAGCTATATTTTCTGCCATGGGAATGTCACACAAAGTCAACACTGTACTTAAAACACATTGGGGAAGCATTTAAACAAACAAACAAACCAAAAGTTCAGTTAGATAAAGCATTTGCCAAGCTAATGAATGATGACCACAATGATGATTATCAAACAAAATTCCAAAGCAAAGGCCAAACCTACTATGTCACTGCAACATAATCACTCTTCTTTAGATAGTGGTTTAATTGAAATATGTGTAATTTTAAACGTTAAACATTTGTTCCTTCTACAGAAAAGGAAAGTGCCAAATCAGGAAACACGTTTGGGCTGTTTCTGGCTGAGTTGTGGCACATTCGTTGTCGGCAACGGCACAATATTGCTTGCCGATTGTGGGCTTAGCATGGTGAGCGATTCCGGCTGACAGTCAGACAGGTTTTCATGTGGACCAGAACCATGGGAGTCGTGGAACTCACTCACAGCATTTCTGTGAGCGAGGCAGAGATCGCTGATATGTGCAGGTCTGAGAGAAAAGCTGTAAACTGTTGGAAGAGAAAAGATGGGAAATGAAATTGGACGGGAGACTTGCTTATGAAAGAGTGTTATGTCATTTGGGGTTGGAGACTGAGAAGGTGGATATTACAGGGGGTGTGCTCCTTTTAGCCAATCCCTGGCCTCTTTGTGCTTCTTATTCCCTCACATTCCTTAAGGAGACATTCCCTTTTTCCCGACAGTGTTTTCATATGTCCCGTCTTCTTTGCCACACATTTTAACATCTGTCATTTCTAGTTTAAATAATGCAACATGCAAAATTGCCAAAGATCCCTGCATGTCTAGCCTGGGTTGGTATTTCTGTCTATCTGCCCGCTGTGGTAAGCTAATGGCAGGAGCTTGTGTGTGTGTGTGTGTGTGTGTGCGTGTGTGTAAGAGAGAGAGAGGGAGAGAGAGAGATCGGGTATACCTTACCTTAAGGGGACACAATGTCCCCACGACGTGTGACTGCAATGAAACAATTAAAGATGCAAAAACACTTGTATTTTGCTTGGTTACTTATGGTTATTGTTAGGACTGAGTAGGGGTTAAGGTTGCCATAATTAGCGTTAGCATTTTTCCCATAGGGGGCGGCATGGTGGTGCAGTGGTTAGCACTGTTGCCTCACACCTCTGGGGCCTGGGTTCGGGTCTCCGCCTGGGTTGCCTGTGTGTGGAGTTTGCATGTTCTCCCCATGTCGTCGTGGGGTTTCCTCCGGGTACTCCGGTTTCCCCCCACAGTCCA
>JAODJW010000036.1:9619458-9631359 GCA_026777045.1 Hyperopisus bebe | reverse complement strand
TGCTTCCGGGATAGGCTCCGGGCCCCCCCGCGACCCAGTAGGATAAGCGGATTGGAAAATGGATGGATGGATGGATGGATTTTTCCCATAGAAATGAATGAGCGGTCCCCATAAGGATATGTTTACCCAACATGTGCGTGCGTGTGTGTATGTGTGTGTGCATGTGTATCAGTCAGAAAGTTTATAAGTGTGTGTTGGTCCCCGACTCCAATTATAAATTCCATGTCCCTAAAGTTCAAATCAGGGTAGGAGGTGCCAAGAAGTTCTCAGCTCATACCATGTTGATTTCGGTGCACTGTCAACTATCAAATGTTAGCCAAAATGAGGTCAGTCATTACCACATCACAATTTTAGACCATCGATTTTATGAAAGTTTTCCCGGAGCAGGCAGCACAGGGCTAGACTATCCACATCTGGTCAGCAGAAGCTTTCTCCAGAAATCCCTCAGGACCCAGATTTTCTAAGAAGACCTCAACTAACTCATCCGTTTGCATTCTGGCTATACTTTGTTTATGGTGTCTTGGCAACGATGGACACCATTGTATTTTTCACTTGTCTTGTAAGAACTTAATCGTCATGATGTTTTGATTTGTCTAATTTCATGGATGTTAGGATCCAACAATGTCTTGCAATGTGTCGTATCGCTCTTGCTCCTCTACTAACTTGTACTTGATTCTGGTTCCTCATTGGAAACTCAGCCTAGCAGCGCTTGTACTTAACTTGGCTCCTTGACAGCTACATGCTTGTGAAGCGATCTCCGCCTCACTTGTAGGTCACTTTAGAAAAACACATCTGCCAAGCGGATAAATGTATTCTAGATGTAGACTGAACCTTGGATGGGATGCCAGTCTATTTCAGAGTATATACACTCACCTACTCATGCATTACAGGCAATTTAGAGATGACAATTAGCCTAACTACACGTTTGTGGACTGAGGGAGGTAACTGGAGTCACCAGAGGGAACTGAGTGAAAAACTCTACACTGACAGAGCAATCCAAACCCCCCAGTCCTGCAGCTGTGATGTAACCACGCTGAGCCGCTATGACTTAGATCAGCACATAGAAAACTTTATCTTGAATTTATAATAAAGGTCAAATTTCATTAGTGTACAATTCACGGTGAGTTGCATAACTTAACATAACATAACATGACTTAGCAACTGTGGGGAAAAATACCAAAAATGCAATCAGGCGTTAATTTGGGCGTGTAACAGAAAGAAAGACACTATTGGATGTCTTGAATGGGAATGACCAATCACACAGAGAGATTAGATGTAGCAGTATTCTGTACATGCAATATGAAATGTTCTCTATGTCCATATAAGACAGAAACACAGAATGAATCAGGAGGGGAAAAGAATAAAAAATAGGGTTGATTACGAGATGAGTTAGAGGAAAGAAAAATATTTTAAGCTATTTAGTCACTGGTTGGTCTCTGCAAAAAAGAGGTTTGAGGGATGTCTTCTGTATCCTGGAAAATAGAGCAGTGATAGATATTTAGATATTTATGTTAGCTATACAAATAAAAAGAATAAGGATATAGTTCCGCTTGTAGCAGGTGCATGTATGTGCCCTGTGGTGGGCAGATATGCCATCCAGGGTGTATCCCAGCCTTTGGCCCTTTGCTGCCTGGGATAGCACTCCCACGTCCGAACCCCCCAGGCTGACACGCAGTCTAGTCCCACCCTCCAGAAATGGTCCTTTATCTGCTGTAGCCAGATGTTACGTGGGCCTCCCCTTGGCCTGGTCCAGCCGCATTGGGTCCTCAGCAATGAGGATCCTGTGAGCCGGATCACCCTCAGGGAACCGAGCCACATGGCCGTAGTGCCGTAACTGACGCTTCCTCACAGTGTAGGTAATGTGTCGCATTCTGGATTCCCCGAGCAACCGCTCATTCAATACAAAGTCAAACCAGCGGTACCTAAGGATTCTCCAAAGAGGCACAGTACCAAAGGAGTTTGTTCTTTGTTTCAGGTCACTGGACAGCGTTGGTATCTCACAGCCATATAGCAAGACAGGGAACACCAGGAGCCTAAAGACTTGGACATTTGTCCCATTCCAAAGATATCGGGAATGCCGCACGCCCCTTTCCAGCGACCTCATGAACCCCCATGCTCTCCCAATCCGTCTGCTGACTTCATAGGAACAGTCACCAGAGACATGGATATTGCTGCTGAGGTAAGTGAACCTCTCGATGCGGCCGAAATTCTCACCACAAACAGACAGACTGCTGATGGCTGTGCCCAAGAGGTCATTAAAGGCCTGGATCTTGGTTTTTATCCAGGACACTCGCAAGCCCAGACACTCAGACTCCTCGCTCAGTCTCTCGAGAGCCCTGATCAGAGCCTCCATTGACTCCACGAAGATCACAGCGTCGTCGGCAAAGTCAAGATCAGTAAATCTTTCTTCATCAACAGATGCCCCACAGCTGCTGGACTCCATGACCCTGCCCAACACCCAGTCCATGCAAGCACTGAACAGAGTAGGAGCAAGAACACACCCCTGATGAACCCCAGAATCCACTGGGAAGAACGTGGAGGTTCTCCCTCCACTCTGCACAGCACGCACAGTACCAGTGTACAGGGCAGACATGACATCCCGCAACTTTGGGCGATCCCGTAAAGTCTCAGGAAGTCCTACAGGGCAACTCGATAAACTGAGTCGAATGCTTTATGAAAATCAACAAAGGCTGCAAAGAAATCGATATTTGTGTTTGTGCTTGATGAGAACCCTCAGTGCCAGGATGCGATCGATGTTAGTTTTGTAAATATTGCTTGCAAGAAGTTCACCCTGGACACCACAGATCCCTGTGGGGCCCGACTGCTGCCGTGCAGGCCTGACCCCATTGGCTCTCCGGCGTTTTCGACTCTTGCGGGGATGAGTTTCCTAATGGAATTTTCCCCATCCCCTTCCTGATGCATGCAGCTTTTCTGTGGGTGGCTGCAGTGGCTGGCAATGAGAGGAGCTTTTATCGCAAATATGGTAAGGTCCATCCAATCATAAGCTTAGGTTACTCCACGACGAGGCAAATTGAAATTTGCATATTTTGTGGAGTTTTATGGAGATTTCAAATAGGAAGGAAGCAAAAAAAAAAGTATTTGTCCACCTAAACACCACTGTAGCCTCTGCAGAGAATCCTATGTCCCAACCACAGGACAACATTGAGACCAGGGGCTAAGCCTGACATTTATAGTTTACTATCCTTCTCCAAGAAAATATGTAAACATACATACAGATACACTGTCTCGTGTGGTTGCAGAGGTGGCTGCGTAAGAGCGCAGACACACAAACACCAGTCATTTCATTGCCACATCTTCATCAATCATTTTCAGCGGATCAATGCGTCAGCTATGGTCCAGAACCCATCTCTTCAGTCATTGATCTCAATTAATGACGTAAATTTCTATTTATAGCCAACCTTAAAATCAGGGAATGACTTTGATCAGCAGAGAACAACCATGAAATGGGTGCATGGGGTAAAGAAAATGATTTTGAGTATCAGGGTTATCGATATCGATAAAGCGACATCTCCGGAGATAATGCACACGAGTGAAAGTCCACCAATTAAATTAATTACAGAGACTTTTTTAGGTCAACTCACTTCTAGCCTTTGGTAATTGTGGCCTCATGTTATGCCCTCCTTTGTACTTTGTGTTGTTGTAGAGGGTATTAAGTTGCACGGCTAACAAAAAAATCTAGAATCACATGGCAGGATTGAGTAAAACTGTAACAGGTTTCACTGAACAGCTCAGCATCAGGGAAGTGAACTGAATCATTTTAGTTGATAACAGCACATTTATCAAGCTAACATTGTTATGTATTAACTAGACATTTTTTCCATGTCATAGATTGGGGGGTGGATTTTTAATTGTTTGCTAATAAATTTTGTAGGGTCTGCAAGTGCTCATTGTCTGTAGTTACTAACCTCTTCTGTCAGCATTCTCACCCCATAAACCATTAACTAGAAAAAAACAAACCAGCCCTGCTTTATATTGGTCTGTCCTATACCAGTCGAGAAAACTGCTATCCTATGCAGACAGACACCCTCCCTTTGTTTCTCATTAATTAACCCTGTAAAGTAAAGGGGGAAAAGCATTAGCCATTTACCACCCCATGTGTTGGCCATCATCAGCACAGCTGACCAGCAGCCCTGCTGTGTCTCATATATTTCTGTGCTGCCTTTATTTAGAATCTGGCCCTGTTATTACAGCACAAGCTGGAAATCACAAGCTAAAGCTGACATCTCCTTTTCTGAAGTCCCTTGAAGTTTTCACTCGCCACCCTCACTGCCCGGGTGCCAAGGCTAACTGCACAAAGGTCATTTAGCAGACATGCTTGCAACTAAAAGGCCAGCCTTTTTCCCATAATCCTCTAGTGTTGACATGTTTTCTCATTTTCAGTAGACACTTCCATACATGCGATTCAGGCGCTGGGGGCTCGATCTTATACAACGCGGCACGTGCTTCAACACCCATGTGATGATGATTAATCGATGTCCTGGTGTACATGGGCAGGTTGCACGTTCTTGTAGGTCTGCTGTTTAAGCTGTTTTAGCAGCTTAGATGTTGATCCCACGAGGCCGTCTCTCCTGGCCCGGCCACCAGCGGCAGTGGCATCAGGTTACGGTGTGCTAATGTGTAAATGCTTAGAGGGGCCTTCTGTTGCTCAATGTAGAGGAACACACCCTGATGAGGTAAGAACCAGGGAGGGTGGCAACGCCCCCCCCCCATGAGTTAGCAATGAAGTGCAAAACTAATTAGCAAAACAACAACAACAAATTTATTTTTGTATAGCGCATTATCACAACATTACATTGTCTCAAAGCACTCTTAAAATATCAAAATTGGTCGATGAAATTCTGCCCGCCCCCCGTCATCAAAATTGGAGAGTTGGAACCCCCTTGAAAATTGCTTCTACCCCCCCCCCCCCAAAGCAGGAACCCCCCCAATGATAAAATTTGTCATGGAATTTCCATCCATCTGTCCATTTTCTGTAACCATTATTCAGGGTTGCGGGGGGGTGGTCTGGAGCCTATGGGTGCAAGGCAGAACAATCCAGGGTGGGGGCACCAACCCATCGCAGGGCACAGCCATGCACCATTCCCTCACCCACACACACCTATGAGCAATTAATTTAGCAACTTCAATTAACCTCAGCATGATTTTGGACTGTGGGGGGAAATAATAGTATTTGGAGGAAACCTCTCGATGACATGATGACACGGGAAGATCATGAAAACTCCACAGACATGAAACCCGGCTGAGATTCTAATGCCGGTCCCAGAGGACTGAGGCGACAGTGCAAACCACAGCACCACTGTGCCATCAAGGGGTTCCCCACCTCCCAAAATTTATTCCCTGGATATAAATCCCTGGATAAACATCAGGACAACAGCCGTGAGCATTTTGTCATGTAAAATGTCTTGATTCTTATGTAGAGGCAAATATCATAATAGTGCAGAGGCCTGTGTCACACTTGCGGGGGTCTGCCAAGGAGGAAAATGCTGCGACATGGAAAAATACAATGAGCTGCCTGAAATGGGAATGTGTTGCTGGAAACACAATATCCAGTTCAGTAATCAGGCAACCCCCCCCCCCCCCCCACATGCTTTCCATGCCACAAAGAACAAAAGGTGCCTTTGCTGCTTCATGACATTCACGTTCACTGACTTCAGTGTTCTGGTTCTGACCAGGAAGCATTTTGTAAGTTCTGCAGTTCTGAAATTATGCTACTATTACATCATCAAAAAACTCTGGTACGTTGGAAGTAAACTTTTGTTTTATTCAGGTCAGATTGCAGCCAGTTGAAGACATTGTCTTTAGACTTTCAACATCTCAAGTAAAACGGAGCTGTCAACTGATCCTTTTTCAAGTATTGTAGCAAGAAATCAGGTAGGCCTGTAGGTATAATACATCTGTTATCTCTAACCATTGCACAGTCATGGTGAGGCTGGAATCTATTCCAGTAAGCAAAGGGCACTAAGCAATGGGCACCCGCCCATTACAGAGTATGTAAACACAAGGAGAGCATGTAAAATGTACATGCCCAGGGCTGGGAGCAAAATCAAACTGAGTCACAGCATCCCAAACTTACAGCTCAAAAGAATGATGATGCTTTTCCTTCTAACATCAAAGGAGCTCACAGTTTACACCGGAGACGTTAAAAGGCAAAATCATCAAACACAGAGGCCGACCTCGATGGCTCGAGGGAGGGATCCATTGCTACTTAACGTTACACACCAGCATTTCACACACAGGTTAGACTTCAGGACAAATGCAGACGTGCCAGTGAAGAGTCAGAGCACCAGTCAACACCAAAACATATACTGTGTTATTTGGCATATTTCATTCGATTGACATCTCAAATGCTGTATCAGTTGTGCATGTCAGTTAGTAAATGACAAGAAAACTTAGTACAGAGAGAGAGACTGAGGCGCACCATTCTTTTGGCATTCTCACTGTTAAATCACAAGATGACACAACAGTTTCTTCATAGGCTCTGTGGTTCTGTGCTTTGGGGGGGGGGGGGTGATTGGACTAGGAGACATGGGAGGGAGTGGAAATGGCCAGGTGCAGAGAGATGATATCAGCCCCTCCTGCCCATTCCTGACTGCTGCAGCGCCTCCTCCTTCGCCTCCTCCGTCCATAGCTTCTGTTTCTCACGACACCGAACACCATGGGTCATTGTGGCAGGCCATTCTTGAGTCCCATTTATCGAGGTCACATGATGCCCTATCGATTTACCAGGTCAGTAGAGGGGCCTGTGTTTCCACAATGCCACTGTACAGAGGTAGACTCTCACAACTCACAAAGCAGATCGTTTGATGAATGCAGTCTCTATTTTCTACACTCTCATGTGAAAGTCCTCTTACTTTCATTACTGGAGAATTTTATTTACGTGCAAAAAAAGACTTCTTGCCAAACTCCAGAGTAATCCAATATTCATTACCTTGTTTTTTTTTAACAAATTGTCTGCCAGAGGGAAGTATTATTGAAGATTTAAACTGCTACTAGATTATGGAATTTAAACCAGTCTAGGCTCCACCTAAATGCCTCCAACCATCGGCCAAGCCTTGTTAATAAGACCCATCTTTTTAAGATTTGAATGTTATCACGCAAAGAGCATTTAATTACCAATACAATAACTTTACCAGCACTGCACAATTATATTACAGACTATTTTTATGGCTTGAATGTGAAAAAACATCCTTCTGGTTTTGCCTCAGACAGGCTAATAATGTAAGATGGATTTTTGCTGGCAAAAATTATAACTGTGCTATATCTGATGAGAGACTTTTAAATATGAAATAAAACTATATTCATTTACAATTTAATTGTTTTGCAAACACATTGGACCGTAAAATACTGAATTATGTATTTTGCAATATCTCTTGCTTCAAATAGACAAATGTGTTTATATATAACAGAATTTTGCAATGTTTGCCACATATCTTGACAGGTTATGAAATTGACAAAGTCTTAGGTATTTGGGGAAGTAGTTTACTGCATCATAAACAACATGACAGAGTTTTGAGGGGGGTCACCATGGTTGGACACGTTTACAGCACCGTTATTGGCCCTTGTGACTGGAAGCTCGTATTTCTGCCGCTGCCTTGGCACTCGTTCATGCCTCTGTGAAATGTCAGTCATGCAGGAGGACTTGCTAAACAACTATTTCTGTGAAAACACGAGCGTGGTGCTTAGGGGTGGGCCCTTGCGTATTTAGCAAAATTGTATCCATAAGAAGGGTGTCCCGTAAAAGCAGTTATACACCATGAGGGTTTCATCTTTTTTTCATGATATAAGTCCATTCTAATCCCACAGGCAATCATACTGAGCACCAGAACTTCGCACACTTTAGGTAAATAGTCCTGAGCAGTGAGGCTAATGTGTTCACTATGCTACCCTTTAACTTGGGATGAGCTCGCGCGGCTTGAGGGGGGTGTGGAAAGGGTGATATGAAGGTATTATAAATCAGCACCTTAAATAACAAAGAGAGCTAACAAAGGGGTCAAAGGCGTTGAACGCTTGGAAAATTAGCTCCTTTTGTTTTCATCCACCCTGTCAGCTAAAACGAATTTAACATATAACGGAATCCATTTTATATGTATTTCAGATTACGTGTTTCTGAGTATGCAAGTCAGTGCTACTAATGTCCCAAATTCTGAAATTTACAAGGCTGCCCAACCCCTGAGTGAGACAAGTTTGTCAGTTAGTGTTTCTAAGAGGGGCTTTGTCGTTGAACGAGTTACTCCACCTTAGCCATTCAAGTTATTTCCTTTAACGCCGAGTCCCTCAGATAAGGATTAGTCAATCTCTGCCAGGCTTTTGTCCCATGCCTTGCACGTATTCACATAGATTTGAATATGTTTGCTCACACACCAGCACACTGGCACTTGATGGGCTCTCATGAATCAATGGACTGGCTATAGACACTTTTGCACACACTCATGGACTTTGGGTGTTCTGGGGATTTAAGCAAAAGGATAAAATGCATTGATACTATTGATTATTGTTATTTACTGGTTTGAATTGTACTGATGTCATGTAACTCACGTCTTGACTAAACTCCGTGATCTGTGATATAAATCTGTGATCCGTGATATAAATCTGTGATTTATGTTTTACGGCTCCATTCTTGTATATTTGGTAATTGTCCTCCCCCAGCATTGACAATTAGGGGCCAGAATGTAGGAGCCTTTATTGCGTTTTTTGGTACACAAGTCATGTGACTGATTACCTACAGTTAACATGATATGTAAACACACCTCCTGACGCGCCACAGGCGCGAATGCAGGGCTTTAATTGGTCCATACCCGGAGCACTGGTGAGGTTAGATGGTGAAGCGGAATAATTTCTTGACCGCAAACGAAAAGGAAATATTACGCTTTACATATTTATTTGCTGCTTTATTTTGTTTCCTTTGTTCACAACCCGAAAGTCAGCTGGACTGTTAATGGAATAAACCACCTTTTAATTTCATTTACTCTCCGTACGTGCTTATCTGGATTGTGTGTTGGGAACCTTTTCCATCAACATGGCAACTTTTGTTTAAATTGCCATTACAAAGATTCTTTAGAATACTTATTAATGAGGATTTGAGTTACCTAATTCTCATACCACTTGAAACAATTGATACGTTAAATGAATGAGCCATAACTCTAAGTACCCAGTTTTTGTGGTGTTTGTTCAAAGCCAACAATGTTCAAGAGGCGGAAAATCGGCTCTGCAGTCTTCTATGCCTGCGACGCGTTGCGTAATAGCCTGGATACATAAGTGGTGGTGTTCTGTTGAGTTGAACTACTTTGTTGAGGCTACCATTGCTACCGTAGTGCTAATCGATAGCCCTAACCCTGGCCCTTACCCTAACCCCCCCAAAACCCCTAAAACCCCTACCCAAACCCCTAAAACCTAACCCTAATCCCAAGACGGTAGAACTGCACATGCGCAGAAAGGCTTGATAGTGCATCTCAATAGGTAGCTCAACTCATCAAGCATCATTTTCACACATTTATAATGACAGTCAATGCTATTTTAAATATTCTAATACGTATACATACAATCTATAGCAGGGCTATTCCATTACAAATTCAGCTGGGCCAGATTTTCAAACCAAGAAATTTAACTGGGCCAGGTAATGACACAACTGAATATACTGAAAAACAAGTAATGTTTATTTATTGTTTTTCATTTTTGAATTTGGTCACATCTGAGACAGGCACACCAAAAGTGCAAAAAACAAAACAAAAATTATTCTTTTTTCTTTACTTAAAAAAAACCCCAACATTTTGGTCTGATATAGTAAACATCTCAAAGAGCATTGAAACAAATTAGTGCACAGCATTAGCAATAACATTTGAAACATAGCACAGGCCCTCAAAACATGCATTTAATAAAATCAAATAGAACTACTAATGCTGTCCAAGCTATCAATGCACTACCCATAAGAAGTGTTAATTTACCAACTTTAACATGTGAATACTGCACACTGAGGGTACAGGAATTAGTTTTTAATCACGTTTTTAATCTTGGCTTTATTAGACATCCAACATTATGTTAATATGTACGTTACACTCACCCTGTTGTATTTCCTAGTGAGAAAAGTGACATTTTTGTTCTGAACAAGGGCAGTAACTTTTGGTTCGTATGATGTCAGTGCAATCCGAAGGCATTGGTGAAGAGCACTATCGCTCAGGGAGGAACGAGAGCTGCTTTTAATTGAGTTCATATGCGAAAAGCTTCATTCACACGTGTATGTTGATCCAAACATGCTGTGCATAAAAGCGCCAATTTCTTAATGTTGCGGAACTGATGTACGTTGACGTCAGCCCAAAACCTTATTGCAGCCCCCTTAGTGTGAAGCTCCTGTACCATGGTTACGGATGACCGCATGTCAACGAGTTCGAGAATGAATTTACCCTCGTCAATGGAGGGGACCACTTCCTTTGCTTTGGCGGAAAAATCCCCACCTGTTGCTACAGAAAATGGATCTCTGGCGAAGTTCTCTTTCAACTTCGCAATGAAGCCCGTCATCATGCACCTTCGTGATTTGTACCGGGGATGCAATCAATTTGCGGAGCGTCAGAAAATGCGGCATTCGACCTGTGCCCACGTCAGTAGCAAAAAGGTCCAGTTTAAGTTGAAATGCGCACATCTGTTTCCAGAGGCGGACATTTCAGGTCCAGAAAGTAAAAATCCAAACCAGGATTTTGTTTCAACCAACCAGTTGAGCATAAAGTGTCACAGTCACAGAGTAGTGAATTATTTGGTTGAAACAAAATCCTGGTTTGGATTTTTACTTTCTGGACCTGAAATATTCACCTCTGTTTCACAAGTTCGATAATCGTTTTGTCTCTGCCTTGAAGTCCTACATTTAGGTTATTTAAGTGTTTGAATATGTCCCTGAGAAAGCAGACATCGGCCATGAAATTGACGTCCAGTATACGATTTAGATGTGTTTCTGCCTTTTTTGCTAACTGCTGCTGAGGAAAGTTGTAATCACAAAAACGGACATATAAGCACAATTGTGCGGTATCTGTTTTGTCTGTGGACTCATCTACTGCTACAGACATGACATCAGCTTTTTCCAGGGCTTCTAACAACGTTTCAAACACGTCTGACACCAGAATTTCAACTCTGCGAATGTTGAAGTGTTTGACAGAGGTACGTTTTTAATAGCACATATCACACACGTTTTAATTTTTTTCACCACTTATCACCTCATCCACGACAGCCAGCATACAATCTTTCACAGTTTCAGAGTCTGTGAATCGCCTTTTCTTCTTTGCCAAGATCCAGGAAACACGTAAAGAGGCTACTGTAGCTCTGGCTTGGGCTGTACATGAGCGCGCCATGGTAGTACAGCTCCGGTTGTAATATGCAATTACATTTTGCACTTTTGCAAACCTATCCTGGGATCCCTCGGGAAAGTTGGTGCAGAAGGTCCGGTGTTTCTCGAAGTGGTGCCTTCGCACATTGTAGTCTTTAAGAACCGCAACACACTCAATACAAATTAAAGCGGTTTGGCGTTCGGATTTGGCGGTTAACTAAACAAGTGTTTATCTGCCCAGGAGGGGTTAAACCGTCGGTTTTCAGTGTCAATTTCACGTTTTTCGGACGAGGTTCAGTGAGACATGTTAGCTCACTACAGACGTTCAACACGTCAAGACGCTGGATTGTGGGTTAACTGTTTTGCTATGCAACGTGGAATTTATGAATTGATTGGCTCTATAGTATTGCCACTCTCGGATGAAAATAATTTTTCTTGGAATAAATTAATCTGTTCTACTGTATTTATTTATATAGTAACTATATAAATGGATTAAAAGGATTATTAGGAACACCATACTAATACGGTGTTTGACCCCCTTTCGCCTTCAGAACTGCCTTAATTCTACATGG
>JAODJW010000036.1:9602241-9619358 GCA_026777045.1 Hyperopisus bebe | reverse complement strand
AACAACCATGCCACGCTCAAAATTGCTTAAATCACCTTTCTTTCCCATTCTGACATTCAGTTTGGAGTTCAGGAGATGGTCTTGACCAGGACCACACCCCTAAATGCATTGAAGCAACTGCCATGTGATGATTAGATAATTGGATTAATGAGAAATTGAACAGGTGTTCCTAATAATCCTTTAGGTGAGTGTACTTCATGCGCGGGACCACACAGAGGTTACTTTTGGGCTGCATGTGGCCCGCGGGCTGCTATTTGAATAGGTCGGCCTTATTGAATTATAAGACCGCCCACTGACGTCACTGGGGCAGCCCTATTTGCTTGCGGTCTGTCACAGAACGGAGGAGTCGCTCGGCGAAGGTTACCTTGTGCACTACTCTGGAGGAGACAGGAGGACGCTTGTGCAAACCCAGGCACAGATCCGTGCAATAGACCTAGCAACCCTGAAATCTGATTCGGGATTCATCACTTTTGCTTTTAAGTTTTACTGACAGAACTCGGAATGGCAGAAATTGTCGCGATGGAAGAGGAAAAGGCGGCAAATGAAAAAGAGCCAGCGATGGCAAACGGAATGATACAAGACAATGAGACAAGAAAACCGAAGTCACCGTCGGCCAGAGTGAAAAGGATTGTTTTGGCCAACTTGCTGGTGATATTGACTGTAACCGGTGTTATAATCGGCGTGATAATTGGACTATGCGTCCGCAGCACAGAACTTAATAAGGCGCAAGTGATCTACTTTGGGTTCCCAGGCGAACTTCTGATACGCCTGTTGAAGATGATCATTATTCCCTTGGTTGTATGCAGTCTCATCTCTGGAGCGGCCAGCATTGATCCCCAAGCACTGGGCAAAGTAGGCGGCTGGGCGATGCTCTTCTTTTTAGTGACAACTTTAATTGCATCAGCCATCGGGGTAGTGATGGCGTTTATCATTCATCCTGGTTCCGTCTCCAAACCCATGATCTCAGCATCCGATGAAGTGCCACAGGCTAAAGATGTGATAGACTCCTTCTTGGACCTCATAAGGTAATAAATCGTAAAGCGGGGGACATTTAGGGAAAGACTACCAAGTCTAAGCTTGACGGATGTCTACGTAATTTACACGTGGAGTACACAGTGTACAAGCTGGGAGACACGTGGACGCTTTTAGCGTCCGGCTTTAGATGGACTCCCTCGGCATGTGTATCTTAAGTATTATTTATTTCGGACGTTCGTTGTTTTTATATAACAACCATGAAATACCTATGATTAATTTTAATTAACTGATTTTAATCAATTAATAATAATGCTTAGATATTTAATGTGGCCAGAACAATAAAACAACAAGATATTTTTCGTCAAAGGAATAATGGTTTAAATTAGTCAAAGTTAGTCGCATTTTTTGTCTTTTAGTATTTATAATGTAATTTCTTAATACGATGCCATTACCGTTGTTAGCATATGGGCGGTTAAATATTTAATTCTGATTTGTGATACAAAATAATTATGCCTATATATATTCAGGTCACCACCCCCCGTATTCGGGTTAGTTACCTGAATGTAAGATTATTTTTATTTTACCGATTCTGTGTGAAACAACTGACCCGGTCGCAGTTAGGCATGGTGTTAGTTAGGCCTATAGCTAATGGTGCTAGACTGTTGCATCATCTGAGTGCTGGTTACACATGTGGTTGTCCTTGTTCCCTTTAGGGACAGATGGAGTGTGATTTTAAAATAGACCGCACCAAAGCATTACCTGTAATTGTTCGTCAGAAACATAGATATAGATATACTTATGTACATCAGCTTATATAGATGATTGGAAGAATACTGTATATTTTGGTAATTATGACTCAACACTCGTGTATGAGTAAGCTGTAACAATTTGTAGTTAATTATAATAGACCTCATAAGGCTATAAATCGTCAAGCAGGGCAGAGTTATATATTTTGCAGTTCTATGTATACCATTAAAGTCATTTTAAAAATCAGTTTATCATTTAAACCAAACCCAGAAATTTCCCTGTATTATGTTAATTTTATACAGTTTGATCTCTTAATTATGACCTTGGATTGCGATCAAAGACAACAATTTTTAGCGTTTCAAGAGCGCTACCGATATTGAGTCATTGCTGAGCGTTAGGCTACATTCTTAATACGTATTTGAATTAAGCTGTTACTCCAATCGAAATCTAATTCAGAGTACAGGCACTAATATGAGGGACATCCGGCTTGGCTGTGAAACCAGGAAATACACCGCACCGCATTCACACGTATGCGCTTCCCGAATTAATAAACTAGTATTATCACACACAAAATCCAATTCAATCCAAGTTAACCGACTGCCGTTTTTTTTTACTTCCCCCCAGTTTTTATTTTTTTTTATAGTAAGTAACCAACTTCACAGCTTCATATGCATTTATAAGGCTACTGTGCCCACGTGTGTAGTATCCCCAGTCTGCGGAGTTCCGCGCAAAGGGGGAAATTCGCGAGTTAAACACCCACGTCATACCGGAAAGGTCGTGTCTGACACATACTCTTGACGAATTACTGCTTTATTCCTTGTGTATTGTAAACAGCATTTTTTTCTGGAATAGTTGAATTTCTACACGCTCTGGTTTTGTTTCTTTGAACGAGCCTTCTAAAACGGCATCAGATGGAATAATGCACAAGAGATGACAAAGACACCCTAATTATAGCTATGCATGTGTGTTTGTGCTGGTGTATAGGAGGGGTGGGGGGGACTGCCTACCCAGAAAAGTGACAACAGTAACTTTTACACCATGTGGACCTGTTGCTTGGACACTAATTATGGGCAATTCCTCTAACTGGCAGGACATCCTGTGCGCCACACATTTCATCACAAAGGAAGGAATTTTGATGAGTGGAATTGACTGAGATTAGTAAAAATACTCCAGCATTTACTGTATGTCTCAATTTGGCTGGGCAGTGAATATTCCAGTGGTAATATGACTCTTGCTCCCATCCTCCTCATCCATTGGTCATTGTCTTGTTTGTTGGTTATAGTAACTTTCCGCAAGGCTGTCATGTAGGAAAAGATGCATGATATCAGAAGTTGTTTGACTTATTAGGATTCATAAAATGGAGCATTGTGACATTACTGAGTAAATGTTGTGCCTGTGTGAGTGTGTCAATGTCTTTCTTTTTCAGTTGTCTTCAAAAGAAGTCATACTTCTCCCCCTTGGAAACCAGTACTTTTCTGACTGTGCAGTTAATGAGTAACACAATATACAATGAAACTGACCATCTTGCACAGGCAGAGCTTTTTATGAATCATAGGCCCCGTGTGACACACGTGTTGTGCACATGCACGTCTTTAAACGAGGCCTGGATGTCTTATTGTGTCCATCTTGTGAAACTAGTGTCCAAGACGGATCTGCCATATTTGAAAATGTTTTTTTACTAATGAGGTTTTGGTGAGGCTACCAAGAGTCTATACCAGGGGTGTCCAATCTTATCCGCAAAGGGCCGGTGTGTATGCAGGTTTTTGGGATAACCTGTAGGTCAGCTGTTCAAACCCAGGTGTGAGGACTCTTTAGCCAATCAGTCCTCTAATTAGTAATCTAATTAGGGAGTTGCAGTGAAAACCTGCATACACACCGGCCCTTTGCGGATAAGATTGCCCACCCCTGGTCTATAAGGTAAGCTGTTAATGATGTTCTGAGTTTCACGTAACAATATGCAATGTTTCCTTACACCATCCAGTTGAGGCTCAAGTATTGACTAAAACTGTACAAATCAATAGAATTCAATTATGGGGTGTGATACAGACTTCAGCCTTTTCACTCTAGCTGACTGCTGGGCAGATCTCACTCTGGTTATTACTCTCTTGGACTATCATGCAACAGGCCTGCCAAATAGGATGACCTTATAAGATCATTCAGCTGTCTTCTTGCAAGCCGTATTTGAGTCCACAGTGTTACATTAGCTAGGACTTCTCTCAGATCTCCAGTTCCTGACAGTAATGGGATTCCGTCGCTCTTCCTGCTGCTGTTCCTGGCACAGACGCAAGGAAGGCGCACTGTGAATGGGGCTGTAATCATGTGGCATGGGGTGTAGACAAACATGCAGTGTACTCTGATAACTGGCAGGGTTAATTTGCTCAAGCTGATAACAGTAGCACTCTGAGTACTGCAGGTGTTGGCTGACCAGATGAAATTTGCTACAGTGCTTGAAACGTGGAGCGCCTACCCAAGGTTCCATGTGCTACCTGGGATCTGTGTTTTCATGGACACAAAGTTCCCACCCTGACACGTGCAAATAGCTTTACTGAAATGTACAGGCAGACTTTCTCAATGCTTTCGCTAAATATAGTATGGACCCCCTTCTACATACTGAGTCACTGACTCATTCATACTAGCTTGGACGTCTTGCAGCCCAACGTCTTGTGCACGGTCACTCGGCACGTCCAAAAATACTCTGTATTTACACCTTCTGATGAAACAGGAAGGACTTGTGATAAAATGACTATCAAAAAAAACATGTATCCTGTGGATTATATACCAACATCTGTTTTAGGCTTCTGTGGGCCTGTTTACACTTGGCCGATCTGATCATAAGTGGACAGCGCTAAATATAAGTGTAAATGACCATCAAGACATATTGTGATCCGATCACTCAAACCACTAGTTGAAGTGGTCTGGAATGCATTTGACCACATTTCTTTTATAGTGTAAATGCAAATGTGTCCTGATGCGTCCCCGACAAGGGCATCACGATAACTGCGCATGGGGCCATTTGACCTTCAGGTGGAATTGACATAGGCAGTAATGAAATCTGAACACAAGCCGTCAGCTGGACACCATGGAGATGCGAGTTATGCACAGGTGTAAATGACAATGTGCCTCGACTATCCACTTGTCATCTGATCGCCCAAGATGCATTTTAAAACCAAGTGTAGACATGGCTTCAGTGTTTTCTCATTTTGGCTTATGATTTGGGTTTTGGTTCAGCCGAAAAAACGCAAACCGAGAGACAGCATGGAGATGTGGAGTGGTATGTCCTCCTGGACACAAAGGCAAATGGATTATAATTCATAGTGGCTTAAGTTTGAACAAGGTAATATCAGAAGCCTCCAGCAGTGCATGTATTTGTAGTGATAAGACTTGGGTAGCTGTTTTCCAATATGTCTGCTACATAAAACCCAGGACTGTAGGGCAGAAGCTTTGGAGGGCAGAGAATCTCTCACCGAGGGTTGTCTATCCATTGGGCCAGGCTGTCTTTAGGAGTATAGATGTGGAAGTCCGATCTATTTGCTTGCTATTTTTTAGAAGACTGTGACGTCCTACCCATAATATGAGTTCCCTCGTGTTCCTTTCTGCACTTGACTAGTCGATGTATTAGTTAGATTGACACTAAAGTCTCATCCCGTGTTTTTGTTCTTCAGGAACATTTTCCCATCCAACCTGGTGGCAGCAGCTTTTCAATCGGTGAGTCACCTAATTCACACCTGCAAGGAGCCTTGTATACACAGTCTTGCTGTCCTTCTTGCCAAACATTTAAAAAGGTACACAACTGTCTTGTTCGCATTAATAATTTCGAAATATGTCCAAGGTGTTTTGTTCTGTGTTTGGTGCGGCAACGCACTGCACTAGTGCATGCTCCCCAATCCAACCTGACCTAAGTTTAATCTGCCATGTGTTGTTTGTTTCCATGGAATAAGTATAGAACAGTGGTTCTCAACCTTTTTTGCACAGCGATCCAATTTTTACCATCCCAGCTCAGTCACGACCCTATATCAAGTATTGGTTCAAATTAAGCATGCAGTGCACTCTACAATTTACGCCAATAAATGCCTATGGAGCAAATCTGATTGGATGTGCCAGTGAATTTTAAATTAATCATCTATGGTTTGGCTTTTTGGATTGGTTGAGTGTTCACTAGTTTTGCGCTAATTATTTGCAGACCCAAGACCCGTTTATATAGGTTAATTCTACGACTGGGCTGGGAAACCTGATTGTGGATCAGCATATGGATCTTGCTGGTTTTAAAATGCTCACGACCCTTTCAGAACTTGCCACAACTCTAATTTGGGTCTCAACACATGGGTTGAGAATCGCTGGTATAGTTGGATCTATAAACCAAGAGCTAAGGAAATTGGAATGCTTTCCTGAGGAAATATAGAATAACTAATGATTAGATGTTCTCTCTGCCTTCCAGTATGCAACCAGCTACAAAAATGTCACCACAAACAAAATGAATGAAACAGGCTTTGTGCTGAGCACCACCTTCGATCGGGTGAGTCACTCTATACTCCATAGTTGTGTCCTGAACGATGTTTCCATGTGTGTCCGACGGTATACATGTATTTGTGTAGGACATCTGTGTGTTTGCTTGTCTGTTTATTTGCATTATTTGATTTTTTTTTTTTTTAAACTGATGTGTGTTTGTCCAGTTTATTTATTTATGTGTTCAGCCTTGGGGAGGGGGGCTATCTTGTATTGAGTCGGAATTCAACATAGCTTAGTCAGAAACTGCATATTAAACCTACAACCAAACAGTCCTGAAAATAACTGATGTGTAAGGTTGGAGTATCATGCACATCAACCTGTAATGCTGTCTACAATACAGACTCTTTCGGAAAATAGAATTTAAATAACCTAAATTCATATTTCGTGTTCAAATAATGGTGTGTGTGTGTCTGTGTGTGTGTGTATATATATATATTGATATGGTCGATTTAAAAAAAAAAAAAAAAAAATGGGCACCATTGTTTGTGTTAATTTTAGCTGTACCTTTATCTTAGGGTGTTTTGTTAGTGATGTTTCTATCTTGTTTCAATGGTGTTTTGTTTGATTTAGTTTTTGTCTAATTTTGTTTAGTGTGCATCTGAAATGCTGCAAATGGGTGCCTTTCTATGAATTAATATGTAGTGTGCTCAACAGACTTCGGTAGTTCAGATCCAGAGAATACAAGTTCAGGCCAAGATTTTGTTTCAACCAACCAGTTGAACATAAAGAGTCACAATCAGTGTATTCAATTGGTCGGTTGAAACAAAATCCCGGTCTGGACATTTAACTCTTTAGATCTGAATTACCCAACTCTGGTGCTCAATATCATTTATATAGAAGCAAGCCCTTTTTAGCACATAGGTTGGCAGTAGTTGTATTTAAGTTTCTTCTTCCTGGTGCCACTAGGTGCCAGTCGGCAAGGATGTGGAGGGCATGAACATCTTGGGCCTGGTGGTGTTTGCCATCGTGTTTGGTGTGGCACTGCGCAAGCTTGGACAGGAGGGCGAGATCCTCATCAAATTCTTCAACTCCTTCAATGAGGCCACTATGGTGCTGGTATCCTGGATTATGTGGTGAGTGTCCGCATGGATGGAGCTTTGTGTTGCTGGGGGTTCTTTGTGAATGGGATACCAGAGTATATGAATGCTCTCCTGTTTAAATTCTTCAAAAATAAGAATTCCATAGATGCCGCATGAATTGATTTGATGATCGCATGATGAATTTTGCCCCTGTTGACCAATTCTCCCCCCCCCCCCACCCAGGTATGCACCTTTTGGTATCATGTTCCTGGTTGCAGCAAAGATCGTGGAGATGGAAGATGTTGCCATGCTGTTCACCAGTCTGGGAAAGTACATCGCCTGCTGCATGATCGGGCATGCATTGCATGGACTGCTGGTCCTGCCACTCATCTACTTCGTCATCACACGCAAGAATCCGTACCGCTTCCTCTGGGGGATTTTCACTGCCCTGGCCACCGCATTTGGGACCTCATCTAGGTAGGAAGTCCAGCTTTTGTCGCTATTGGTTTAATGTGTCTAGGAAGCATTGTTGTTGCATCTCTTTTGGGCTCTCAAGTCAGAGTGGATGTCCTCTAAACCTGTAGCCCGTCTTGCCTAATTTTCATCCTTGTTTCATGCCCTGTTCTTGTAGAGGGTCCATTTCTGTCCACCTAGTTTCTCCTCCTTCATTCTCTGCACGTTCTAAAAAGATTCATCTTAACACACTTCATTCCATTCTCTGTCTTCATAATGTCTTTGCCCTCCCCCATTTCCTTTCTGCTGCTTGCCCTCTCCCCCTAACTTCCCCTTCTTTGCCTCGTCCTTTCTGGCTTCTCTCTGACTCATTCTCTGCCCTCCTATTCCCTCAGCTCGGCCACATTGCCCCTGATGATGAAGTGCGTGGAGGAGAACAATGGCGTGTCCAAGCACATCAGCCGCTTCATCCTGCCCATCGGGGCCACCGTCAACATGGACGGAGCCGCTCTCTTCCAGTGCGTGGCTGCTGTCTTCATCGCCCAGCTCAACTCCGTTTCCTTGAACTTCATCCAGGTCATCACAATCCTGTGAGTGTGAAACTCTTGTTTCTTGACTTGTAAATGAATCTTGAAGAAGGGCTGGGATCTCTGGCAATATTTTGATAGCCATCTTGGTTCCTCATGTTGAATTTGTCCTGCGCCCCCTTCCACCAGAGTGACAGCGACGGCATCCAGTGTGGGAGCTGCTGGGATCCCTGCCGGAGGTGTGCTCACCTTGGCCATTATCTTGGAAGCGATCAACCTACCGACCAGCGACATCTCCCTCATTCTTGCCGTGGATTGGCTAGTGTAAGTTTGGCCAACAGAGTTGGCTGAGTGGGAGAAGGAACAATCGCGGAAAGGGATTGGAAGTTTTAAATGTCTTTAATCCTTTATAACATCATGGTGTCTCTCCACCCTTTGATACAGCGACCGCACATGTACCGTCCTCAACGTGGAGGGCGACGCTTTTGGAGCGGGGCTGCTGCAGTACTTTGTTGATCGCAGCGGCCACAAAGATGGGCTGAACCCCAACGAGAAAGCGCTGGTTGAGGTCGTGTCAATCAGGCACGAGGACTCGCCCCTCATCATCAAGAGCAAGTGCGAGACTGAAGACGGGGCCCCAGCCCGACCCAACGTGGAGGAGTCTGTCATGTAGGCACGTCGGACTTGCTTCACCTGACCCAAAGAGAGTGTCACTCAGCTAGGACATTCACTCCTTACTTTTGACCAAATTCTGAAAGCACATATCAACTTGAATACTTCTATTTTAAAAAAAACATCAGTATGCACACCCCCCTCCTCCCCCGTTATAGGTGTCAGTTTCTGGTCTGGGTCCCAGAGGCACTATAATGAATGTGCAGTGCCTTTTTCCACTGTTAAAAGGAGGAGAAATAATATGGCTGACAAAACCTCAAAAACATCAGAAATGGTAGTTCTATCCATATTACATGTAACATCCCTCATTCCTTGTGCTAGGATCTTGCAGAGGATAAAGTGTCCAGTATTTTGTTTCAGCTCTGGTTTGTAGAGTCCTTTTTGGTTGCTGTAGTCTATAAAGTAGGCACATGTGCAAAATAATCACAAATAAATCGCCATGTGATATCGCACGGCCCTGGTCAGGTGTGACAGGTAAAATTGCAAAAGCTAATAGCAGCCTCTAGGCTGAGCTCCACATATTATTTGGATGGTGGTTATACATTCAAAAAAGAGGAACTAGATGAACTTGAGACTCCTAACCCTTTTCCGAAGCTCAGTCGTCATCTGTTCCAAAAGGGCTATATATGGGGCTTTGTCATGTGACGCTGGAAGAGGTTATTGGGTTGTTTCCAACCAAATTAGTTGCCTGGCATGGCAAGCAAGGGTGACATTGAAGGCTAGTAGAGTAGATGCAGAGGCAGAGTAGATGCAGTGTTTGGGCCTCATGAAATCATATCATATTGGGTCCCCAACCCAGACCAACCCCATTGTGTTCCAAACTTTTTTAAGGCCCCTGTTCTTCAAGGGGCCTTGAAATGTCCTACATCCCCCTCCCCCCACCATTTTACCACGCCCCTGCGTAAAAATGCATGCCGATGCTTTATATTAATTTAGTCTGGATGATTATTTTTCTCTAGCACCTTCCGTTTATTCATATCGCCTGAGTCGGTTCAAACCAGAATAAGCTAGATCAGACTTCTGCACACTGCGATATGATACCTACCACTCTTTCCAAAAGGGGGGGTCGGGATTTCACACACGTAAGGTTGGTTTTGGAACCTGATATCTGTGCAATGTTCTGCTTGCCAAATTGGGTAGCTCCTTTATATTTTAAAAAAATATTTCCAAAGGTTTTTAAAATCCATGTTATAGAATCCTTTAATGAACTTTTAATGTTGTTTTCTCTCAGCCTTGATAATACGTAACTTTTCTTCTAAGTTATCTCAGTTAATTGTCCGCACGTGTTTGAACGTGTGTGATAATTATGACGTGTCTGTATATGTTGCTCATGCGTCGAAACCGTTATTTAACGTCCGCGGTACCGTGTGTGTTCATGAGCGCGTTTGCCATGTAGTTTGTCCGATATAGTGAATACATTTGAACACAAGTGAAAGGTCTGTCTGAGGAGAAGCTTTAAGAACATTCCGTTCGTTTTCTGTTTGACGGCTTCATAAGCCACGGCCAAAGAAAACTCGCTGTTCGAACTGTGCTCCGTTTTACTGTAAATAAAATCATTAGTTAGTAAAATCATTAGGAATAGTTTCTTTTTCATAACCATCAAATCATGGTTTGACCTTATGATTTGATCTATTTAATATACATGTAGTAAATGGGGCTTTATTTTATCATTCATATCTGGAATGTCACATGGTCATTCTAACAGCTACTCCTAGTCAGAATTGATGTACGTGTTTGACTAAATAGTATGACTTATACAAACGTCAAATCCTGCTTTACTGTTTCTTGGTATGACTTTCTAAATACCAACATCGTTCAACCGAAATATGCACTTGTAATCTGGGTATTCATATTCGAGTCATTTTCTCACAGGTCTATTGTTTATCTAGGTCTATCTATTGTAGATCATTTCACATGAAACACATTTTTATTTTATTTTACATAGAAAACCTGTTTGGAAATCATACTGTATGTATACTTAAAATAAAAATTGTTTCCTGTATCATATTTCTGTTTTGTTTGGTACTGATTTTATAGTGGAACGTGGGCTGGAGTGAATGTTTAATATATGTGGCTCCTCTGCCACCTGCTGGAAGTCGGTGAATTACACCCTAGACCAGGGGTGTCAATCCCCAGTCCTGGAGGGTTGCAGCCCTGTGTAGCTAAGTTCTTTCCCTGTTCCACCACAAATGATTCAGCTCAACAGCTATGTGGTAATTAGCACAAGAAGTTGAATCAGATGTGTTAAACCAGTCTTTCACAATGCATTCTCACCATAGCACACTACTGGTAATATGGAGAGATCAATTCAACTAATTGGGGGAATATAATGCAGAAAGGATATACACAAACTGTACACAGAGCTGGGGGCAGGGAGCCAGCCCAGCCCACAATCCCGCAGATGCCACTATATTACCTCATAATTTAGAAGTATTAACATCTAAAAGTCAAAAGATTGTAACATCTAAATAGGGTCACTGATGTACTGCAATAAGATCTTTTGGTGATCATCGTAGCTGGACAACGCGCTCTGAAAACCCGACAGAGGCAATTCTTTTTATTTGAAAGGGGTGTAAGACTGCAGTGGTCGCAGGAGAATCGTCTTAAAACATCTACACATGTGGCATTGTGCAACTTGGCACAATTAGTGCTTCACCACATTCACCCCACAGTGGGAATATGAGACTTTGCTGTGGAAAATATGGTACCAGCCAGGTATCCACATCTGCCACTTCAAGAAAAGCAAAAATAGGAACTATGGTATTTCATGTGTGTGGTACCTTTACTGCCTGTGTGGCCCATCAAAGCCTGCCATTATTATTTTACATCTAACACTGGTTCAAGGACATGCTATGGAAACAGTTCAAGTGTTGCATCTAACGGACGGCAGCTAAGTTCCCAGCAACTGGGAACTAGCTTACTGTGCAAATATACATACAGTACATGTTTCAATTGTGCGACACCGGACAATAAAGTGAAGCAGTGCAACAACACAAACACAGTATTCTTTGCTTTAGGACGGTACATGTAAGTGGCATTATTGGAACTACCAAGTCAGTTCATACACAAATGTTGCTACTTATTTCAGGTAAATAATTCTGCAGTTCCAGTTTATAAGCAAAGGTGTTTGGGATCCACAGGTAGCTACGTGTAGCTACATAAAATAAATACAAGCCGACGGCTCCATTGTACTGTGAGCACATAACCAAGTTGTGGCTATGCTATCCTGTCTATCGTATACTCCAGTCATGGACAGAGTACAGGATCGTATGTGAAAGCCCAGCCTTGCCATACACTGAGAAATAGACCTTTAGGGTGCTGCAAATCATATGGCTGTTATTCTTCTGACAATAAATACAGTGGCAGTATCCTACAGTATGTGTGACCATAATAGCAGAACTGATAGTCGGAGGACCGGCTGATGCATATTCGCATGAGTGCAAGATCTATGGAATTACTCTGTGGGGAAAAAGAAGCAGCTGCAGCGATGACATGAATTGTTCCCCAGCATCAGGCTAAGCTGTTCCAGTTGATAAATCAATAAACAAGCTTTAAAAAGTCATACGATTACTTATGATGGACTGTTATCTTGGCACAACTTAAGTCCCCATCATCCATTTCTCCCTTTAGAGTCGACTTCTGTCCAGTCGCTTTTTTGTTGGGTTGGGGTATTGAGGGTTCTCAACGACCCCCTCGCCAAATTTGAGCTCCAGGAAAGCACGGTGGTTGTTAGGGCCATAGGCAGTGATGCCCGCAAACTGCATGGGTACCAGGGGCTGGAGGAAGTGTTCGGGGAACTCAACATCTTGCCTGTGCTCCGTCCAGGTATCCTTGGTCATGATACCGTTGCGGGCGTAGAAAGGCCAAAGGTCCACATGCAGGTGGTTGGACTCGCTGTACTGCACCCGGTAAAAATCCCCCTCTACCGCCCGCTCCCACACGTACCCGTTGGCATCCACTAACGAGCCGGCGTCCAAGTTTTTTAGGTACTCGCAGTTGGGCACGTCCTCCAGGTAGATGCCGAGGTCAACGTCGTAGTCCCACGGGATGATATCCTGGTGGCGGGCCGCTCCCAGGAGGCTTCCGCCTTCCAGCCAATAGCGCACCCCCGCCGTCTCCAGGATGTTGATGACGTACTTGGTGGTCTCGCGCAGGGCACGCAAGCAGCAGGGCGGCGTCCAGCGCTCCAAGTAGAGGTACTCGGGCGTGTCGTCCTTGACCGTGCCGAAGCAGCGGGCGGTCTCCTTGCCGCAGCCGTACCACTGCTCCTTCCCATCCGGCTGGACGAGGCGCTTGATGCCGAAGTCGCGCATGAGTCGGCCGGTCGCCTCCCGCTGCCTGCTGTCCGCTTTCCATTGGTTGTGGGCAGAGCTGAAGAGGGGGCGGTGACTAGCGGCGAAGCAGGGCCCCTCCAAGAGCTTCACCTTCCAGCCACGCAGGGAGGTTTGTATAAAGAGGGAAGCCAGCAGGGGGCGGGCTAGCGGGCTCGACAAGTTGAAGAGATCCTCGGAGCGCATCAGGATCACCGCGTCCCCCCGCAGGGCCGTGCAGACGCTGCCGCTGCTGCCCGAGGCGGCTGGGGTGTAGGTCACTGTCCACTCCCTTAAGCTGACTCGCAGGTGCAGGCACTGCACGGCAGAGCGGGCCAGTACCGGGGTGGCCACTAGGCGCACAGGGCCACCCCCTTCTCCCTCCAGCTCTCGGATGAGCCGCTCCAGCTGCCGGCCCTGCTCCAGCTCCACGCCATCTGGCACCAGCAGCACGTACTCGGTCTGAACGTGGAACTCCGGCCGGTGAGCCTGCGGGGGCTGATCGGGGCTGGGGGACAGCACCAGGAGGCGAGCCGCCTCCGGCAGAGCCAGCGGCGGGTAGGGCACACCGTCGGCCACCGCCAGGAAGGGCACCTCGGGTCTCCGCTGCAGGAACGAGCGGGCTACGTCACCCACATAGTTCTCGAAGTCCTCAAACTCGCGCACCAGCACTGTCACCCGGGGGTTACGCCCGTTGCCCGCCCCCCCGGCCCCACCCCCCACAGGCCCAGCCAGTCCTCCAGCGGCCCCAAGCCCCGACACCGGAAGGGGGGTTTTTTTGGGAGAGGGTTTCCCAGAATCCCGCCGCTTCTCCATCATTTGTTGTTGGGCCCGGGATACATAGTACAGAATCAGGAGGTTCAAAGCAATAGCCCCAGTGAGGAGGCCCTGGCAGAAACTGATCCGCATTGTACTTCCAGGTTCTCAACACGGCACCAGATATGATCCAAGGATGTGAACACAATTAATATATTCCGGAACAGGGCTTATCTCAGTTTCAGTGGTCCACAGTCACCTCCAGTGAGCATAGTCCAAAACTAAAGTAGCTACATTTGTGCTGCGGTTTTTGAATCAATGTTATGCCAAGGTTATCTTAGATGACTGATAAAACTACAAAACTATAAAATTACACCAGGGTCACGCGAGGTGTCACCTCTCAAGGTGTTAACAGCAGAAGGTATACCTGATAAGGTGGGGATGGTCACAGTATCAATCGGGGCCATCATATTGAGCTACAACGCTGGTTTCTTTATTCCAAGAAAACAGAATTTGTTGCTAGCAGAGCATTTTGTCTTAAAATCTGAAGACAGAAGATACCACAGTTTCACACACACTTAGGGCCTGAGCATTGTTTTCCCTTCTGGCAAAGATTGAGGCATCCTGGAGATGGACAGAGAAAGCTTCTGGTCTTCTTCAGCCAAAAAGCCACGAAGCAATGTCTTCAGCCAGTTACGGTGACATCTGAAATAGAAAAATAATTCAAAGGTGAAAGCAAATGCTGTATATAGTTATTTGCTTTTTATTGTGGTTCACAGCATAAACTGCACTTTAGAGTCATACACAGGCAAATCTTGATAGGTCTGTATGGATTAAAGCAACCCTCCCCCATACTTAATTGAGGTATAGGACGTAACCATGCAGTCATAACTTCAGTGTTACACCACCAAGTCCTTTTGAAAATTTGCTGGGTAACAGACGGTCACGCACTTAGACTCCATCTGCTCTGTGGTGCTAACTTGTCTTGACCCACGGCAGTCAAACTTAAATTAAATGTAGGACAAATCCAAACACATGTATTAAGATATTATGCTCCTTTTAGATGAAGCCAGCAAATGTAGGGCACATTAAAACGATCATCCGAACTGAGTTAGACAAAGAAGTTTGAGTGAACTTTACGTCGTCATCTATGGATTTCCTTCAGACACGGCTCCACTTTGGGTTTCATGTACATGCAAACTTGTATTTTGGATTTCAGGTACTTCATTGCAGCCATAACACATTTGTCTTCTCCACTTTAATCATAATAAATTTCGGATTTATCTGGTGATTTCTGAACGTGTTTTTTTCTCAGCAAAAATATTTGCGAAATATGCTGTCGAGTATCACGCATCGCATCAAACGTTACTAGTCACACATTTAAAGACGATATTTGAACGCCAACTGTCATGGAAATCATATATTTGTTAACATTTTTGTGCATCCATTTTTTTCACTCGTTTGCTGTCTGCTTTTATGTACCTAATTATTGTAAACCGTTAATTTTGCATTAAAAACATGGCACTTAAATTACAACATAGACAGGCAATTTTGTATCTTTAAAAAATGTAGATCAAATGTCTAAGACGTGACTTTTCAAACGTGATAACCCTAGAAATAAAGCAATCATTGAGTTCCTTAATTAGCATTTCCTACAATGAACCTTTAATACACGGACTCCGGAGAAGTGAAATTAACCGACAGGTTTGACTGTGGGTTTTTTTTTCTCAGCGCACATGCAACAGCGATCGCATGAATACAAACCTGCTGAACAGTAAATACGTGTTTTATTCCCATTAAAATGGCTAACTGCCCGCACGCAAACAGTTGGTACACAATACCTTGCAAAAAATACCTAATGAAAAAACACGTGCCGACATTTTAACGCAATCGAATAAGAAATCGGAACGTACATCACAGCGGAGAGGACCGATAAGTTGCATGCATTCATTAATCCATAAATCCATTATGTTTGTATCGTCGTTATTCTCCCCCCTCTCTCACCAGAAGGTGCAGCGCCGTAGCCTCTGCATGGCCGCTTCGGAAATGAGCGCAGAGAAGCCGTGAGATCATAATGTGGCAGGAAGCTGCCGCCCCGGTTACGGCTGTGAAGCGCTGCGCTCCGCCGAGGCTAGATCACTATTTCGCAGCCGTTTCCCTATGACTGCTTGCAGTTCTCTTTCGCGATTGAGAGAGTGAGAAAGAAAGAGGGAAAACCGAGCGGTGGCTATTCTGGGGAAAGGGGATCTCATCGGCATTCTCCCGTTTTTTTTCTCCCCCCCCCCCACCGCCTTGTCCTGGAGGCTGATCGCGCGGCGTAATGGAGGCGGAAAGGTCCGGAGGAACGGGCGGCACGAATGCGAATCCTGGAGGGAGCGGCGCGGGGCGCAATCCGAACGGGCCGAAACCAGTGCCAGGGCCGGGGACTGCAGCGGCGGCGGCGGCGGTGACGACGACAACGGCGGCGGCGGCAGCAGCGGGGGCGATGGCCGGCACCTCTCAGCCGCGGGACCCGCAGGAGGGCCTCTCCCTGCCTGGCATTTTGCATTTCATCCAGTTCGAATGGGGACGTTTCCAGGCAGAAAAATACCGCTGGGAAGCCGAGAGAGACGAACTCCGGGTAACTGTGATTTTTCTGATTTCATTATGATTTTTAAGGAAATCGCTCGAGTCACGACAGTCGGTTGTTCCTCAGTAGGTCAGGATAAGACTAACGTGGTTGGAGTCAAGGGGGTTGAGGTTTGCGTGATAAACGGGATAAGTGGCGATCTCCGGCCGCAACATTGTTTTGTCGTGTGATCATTTCGGGGCGCTTGGTGAGACTTGCGAAGCAGGACACCAAAATTAATTGCGATCAACAACATTCCATGGTGCACACATTTTAACATGATTGGAAAAATCACTGTCTTGAACGTGAGTGCAGGCAACAGTTTATTTATACCAAAGTCTTTGTTTTTGTCTGGCCCTATGAAGCATTCGCCTGTGAGAGTCGCTTGCGTCTGAATAATAATTGCAAGGATAAATATCTTCTCTGATGTAGGTTGTTTATAGTGTGTGGCTTCCTGTTGTGGAAATGGCACTGGATCGCAGTCAGAATACAAGCCTGAACTGGACAGACAGTAGCCCCGCCCCCCGCCCCCCCCCCCCTCCCC